>JASDQU010735826.1:15592-43295 GCA_032191745.1 Picea mariana | reverse complement strand
ATTCATATCTTTCTCTTGGTACTTACCTAAATGGTTAAAAAATACACATAATTACTACACCTTGTATACATATATGAAATTGTGCAATGAACAAGCCAAATTAAATGTTAAACATTAAAAAAACAATATCGTTATAAAAATATACCTGGAACAATCATTGCCAAAATTGTGTGCTCTCTCTTTATTGACATCCAAGGAGGAAGGTTATTGTTTATAACAAAAACAGGCCACACTGAGTAGATGGACTTGAGCTCACCAAATGGATTTACACCATTAGCTACCAATGAAATCCTAACATTACGAGGTTCTTCTTTAAAAATTGGTCATCTTTCTTCGATATTTTTATATAAAGAACCATCTGTAGGCATTCGAAGAACATTATCTTCACTTCTATTCCTTGCATGGTAATCCATAAATTGTGTTATGTTCCGACATCTAAATAGTCGCTGCAGGCGTGGAATTATGGGAATATAACGAAGAACCTTGTGAGGCACCTTTTTTGTTAACTGATCAGTTCGATATCTACTGATTTGACATTGCGGGCAATTCGATTCAGATGCATATTGTCCATAATATATTATGTGATCACTGGGGCATGCATCAATAGCTTGATATTCCATTCCATTTTCTTTTAGAATGGCTGATAATTCTTGGTATGTATGAGGTAACTTATTTGGTGATGGTAAGAAATATTCACCTATCAACCTACAACAACAATATACAAAAAAAAAATTCAATAATGAAAATTATATTAATCATTATAAATATTGCATCCTTAATTTAGACATCAATTGACACTGAAAATAAAATAAAATAAAAGTTGAAAATTGCATAAAACTGTAAAATTATGTTGCTTACCTTAGGATCTTTGTCATACATGTGTTTGACAAACCATTTGATACCTTCAAGTTGACCAACAACATTACAACAAAGAGAACACTTTTTTTTGTGCCTTGATATAGGGATCCAGTGGAATTTTGAAGGATAGGTTTATCAAAAATATATTCATCATCATTGTCCTCATCACTATCATCATTATCATCCTGCAAGTTGTCCTTCTCCATGTTGAAATCATCATCCATTCGAGCATTATAAATGTCTTGGATCAATCTATTTGTCCCATCATCATCAACTAAATTATTAATACCATCATTTTCCATAGGAATAATGTGATCACCATTACCCACACGATTAAGTTCAGCTTGTTCTTCAGTATTATCTCTATGAAAACGTCTCCTGCTAGGCGACATCACATTCTTAGGATGATTTTTCTTTAATAAAAACAATGGAAGCAATAAAATGCAGTTAGAGTATATCACAAATATTATTTTGAAAGATAAATTAAAAAAAAACAATTAATGTATAATACCCTTAAAGATCTATAATAACTAACTACTTACCATGGGACGATATTCATTGCCCCCTTCAACGCGCCCATTCTGCCTACAATGTTTTTCAACTATTTTTAAAGGTAGTCTTCTTCCATTAAAACCCCTACATTCACAACAAGGGCAATAACATTTCCCATCACCATGAATCACCATTTGCCGCTTTAACATAACAAGCTCTCTTTTCTCATCTGGAGTTGACATTGTAATTACCTATTACAACAAATCCATTGAAACATTATAAATACAATATACAAATCTATTCAAATAATTTGGTATATATTTAGATATTTGTAATGAAAACTATACAACATGTTTAGAAAAAATAAGGGACAAAGCATGAAACCTAAAAGCATGAAACGTTAATAAGAGGAGGTGAATCTATTATAACCCAAAATCACACTATATAATATTAATTCCCTAATAAAAATTAGGGTANCTTTAGGGATACACAAGAGTACTGATGCCCAATATCAACAAAAAATCCACTGCTCTTCACTTCTAGTTGGTTCTTTTCCAACTCAAGGAGGAAACCCTAAATGTAAATTTACTAAGGCAAGGATACTTAGATATTCAAGAAGTTCCATGAAATATAAGAACAAAATTAGAGTGATTGTAGCTGAACCAATAATGTTTTTACTCTATCAAAAGTAGATAAACCATAAATTATTTCTAAGGAGTTAAAATAAACCATAAAATCTGATTTAAGGAGTGAAAATAAACCATAAAATAGTTCAATAGCACCAAATTACTAAATCACACAGAATTTTTTTAAGTACTGACCTTCAAAATCTCAGCTATGTAGAGTTTGATCAATTCAATGTTTCTCTTCTTGAAAGAGAATTGAAATCAAGATTTCATAAAAAATCAGAACACCATTGCATCAGAACACCCGAATGATTTTCGCAACTGTAGAAAATGATTGTCGCAATTATAGCAAATTTGTCGTAACTGAGATATATATAGGATTGATTTGTCGTAAATGACCATTTGATTCTCACATGTGCCATAGTTGGTCGATATAACAACTAAAGTTAGTCTCTATAGCGACTAACTGGTGGTTGGTCGCTCTACCGACTAAATTTCGTCGTTATAACGACCAAAGTGGAATGTTGGTAACTAGAGTGACCAACAGTTGGACCCTGAAAAAAAAAAATATATTTAGTCCAAAAAAAGAAAAAAAAATACGACGAAATTTTAAACCATCATAATATTTCATCGTAATTTGTGCCTAATGTAGTAGTGTTTGCAGAACTTGTGAAGGAAGTCATCTTATGCGTTTGTGTCCAGCTATTGCCAAGATACCAGAAGCACGGGTCTCTCCCAAGGGCCCATTAGATTCTGAGACATCTGTGGTTTCCCCACACCCTGTCCCTCCTTCGATTGACACTGTGCTTTCTTCTCCCGACCTCACCCCCGTTTTTGAGGGTGATGTGTCCCCTATCCTTCTTATCATGCATCCTCTTCAATCTATAATTGAAGAGGGGGTCATACCATTCCAATCTCTGGTTAATCCCACTCTCCTTGTAAAGGGCGATGCAACCTTCAGTCATGTCATCAACATTCCTAATCCTACTCCTTCTGAATGAGAGAGATTTATTCTTCCTCTGAATGTCTTGACGAGGTTCCCTTCAATTGGGATGACCTGATGGGGCATCCCGTACCCCCACCTATGTCTTTTCCATTAAGAGACATTATTAGAACCATCATGGAGACTATATACTCCATTAGAACTTTCTCCTCCTCAACTTGGAGAGATTTGGGTTTTCCCAAGATTTTGTCAGCTATTCGTAAGATACTGACCTTCCATAGAAGACCGGTACGGGAGCCTTGGCCTCCCCCTTTACATGTTTATTAGAACAACATAATGAGTCTTAGTTAATCTCTTTTCTGAATCATCTAAAAAACAAAAAGATTGCCGAGTGATTTGTCCCTTTCACACTCGTTAAATTGGATTTGAAAGGTCATGAGTCTTAGTTAAGCTCTTTTCCAACTTGTTACCAAAAATAGAAAATATCGCCAAGTGAACTTATCTTTTTCACACTCGTAAATTGGATTTGAAAAGACGTCTATTTGGCACAAGTTTATCCCTTTTTCACACCAAGTAGACTAAAAGACATAAAAAAGGACATTTTTTGGCTTTAATTTTGATTGCATCTCATGCCCTCGCTTGCAGTATTGAGCTTTTAGCTGGTTCTCGCTTTGCGTTATAAACCGTTGCCTAAGCAATTTTTGCATCCTCAACCAAGTAGAGCCTTGTTTATATCCTTCGCAATTTGACACCCTATACCCTGGAGAGAACATCACCTCGAGTGTCCATCTCCCGCATGCATTTCCTTGCATTCATCATAGGTACGTTCCACTGCTGGAACTAGTTTTTCTTACTTGTGACACGTGTTTCCTCCTTTGTATCATAGCATTCAATTGTTATGAAAAAACAAAAAAAGACGGGCAGGAAGGGAGTATTATATTATAATTGGCAGAAGTTGTGTCGCCTTTGAACATAGCACAAAATTATTGAGTCCTATTGTCATCATAATTTTGGGTTTAGCATGGCCCTAGGAAGCTGATCTCATTATAGAGTTTTTCTCTACCGACTGGTTACTCTTCCAGTCCCTACAAAGAACATTATTGATGCCTCCTGCATCAAATAGTTACATCATTGAGTCTATGCTGCCGGAGTCTACCACATGTCTCATGCTCTTATTCAAAGGAAGTGTATCAACCTGTGTTGGCCATTCCTCAGAACTCTTGACTTTGCATGTTGGCCATACCCTCAATTTGTCTCAGAATCACATGATACTATGGTCTTATCATCATCCTGGCCCTACTTTCATCATTGGTAGGTCACCTTGAACCCAACAGTCGACATTTCATCATTGGTCGTTGACTGGGTGGTTTCTCTTGTGTTCGACGGCAAGACATCTATTCACACTTTGGGATTTGTGCAGTGCCTTGGATTCCATTACCCTTATTGGTGGTTTCCTCGCCTTTGTCAGCAGTTTTCATCATTGGCTGCTATTCAGAGGGTTTTTTTTGTGTACCTCTTGCATTTAGCACATGCAAAAGATGCACATGGTCATTGGTTCGTGAACATGTTCTTCGTCCAATCTCCACCAAATTATGAAGCTCCTACTTTGTTCCTCGTGATGACTGATGAGAGATGCCTCAATGCTCTCCTTTCAACGAGTCTCTTTCCATCAAATTCAACTCATTTATTCTAGATATGGGACCTAGAGTTTTATGAGTACCTTGAGACTTGCAGTCATTAGTGGCAGGCTCTCTCGCCATTGACAGATGGGAATACATCAATGTCTCCTGATCAATGGATTCCTCAGGTGTTCTACATCAACTCCTTTATTCACACTTGTAGGAATGTACTCGATGCCTTGATACCTACTTTCATTATTGGTAGGTTGTCTCCCATTTGTTAACGGTATACCTCAATGAACGGTAATCAAACAATGTCTCATTGTGTTCGACCTCAACTCCTTTATTCACATGATGTATACTTGCACCTTTGGTGGATGTGTAGAAGACTTGAAGACATCACTATATGGCCACAACTTTCTTGAGTTGTTGTTTCCTTTTCATTGGACCAACACCTATTTGACTACAGTAATCATGGGACATCAAATTATACTCCATCGTATACAAATATCTTCAGATTGGTTTTGAGACTGGTTCTACTGGGCCTTGTTCGTGATTATGACGACTTTTGGAATATAACAGCATTTGTATTTGCCTATTCACGGCCATAAAAACTTATTTAGTATATTTTCCACATGGATCTGCATTGTATTCTATTGGCATCCATGTATGTAAAGTCAAAACAGAATGTAATGAGCAAATATTCTTTTCAGCTGGGTTTACACTACTCAGCTTCTGGGTTATTTATAATGTATTTCGGCCATCGAAGATACTCCTCCGATCTCACACATTAGGGGGCATCTGTTATAGCAATATTTGCCTCACCATTTCTATCTTGCATAGAGGGCCTTTTTCCATTTCCCTATGCAGACTTGTCATCCCTTTTTGATGAATCGAGAGCTAAGAATACATATTTTTCCACATATATGTGCCCTATCTCCTATACAACATGCGTATACGTAGGATTATCCATTACAACCCGCGTACATCGAGATTTGTGCCAGAAAATACAAAAATGAAGTCGAGTTTCCATGTCACGACAGAAGATCTCTAATCTTTGGCCTTCCATATACCGAAAACGTTCCGACTCAACCCTTCAGTTGCATTTTGAAGTCCATAAGAGCACAATTCTGAGCTATGGAAAAGAGGAGAAAACATTCAAATTTGAGAGCAAAGTTACTTTGGAGAAATTACTTCATATTGAGTCTGCATCCCTTTGTCCGTCAAGTCTGAACACAATGTTCAACCCCCAAGCTCTTTCCCTATTGTTGAGAAAACCTCATTGTCTCTTTTCTATGAGCTTGCCTTTGGTGGAGGATTGAAGTGGTGGAGGCCCAGTTGGAAGGAACTTGGTTTCTTGGTTTCGAACTGTGCCGACATGGAAGCCTGTAATGTTTTCTCTTCTGCTGATCATTTATTAATAGAAATACTCCTTTCCCATCCAATTGGTATCATGCAAATATATGATTGTTATCCATGGACATATTTGTAATGCTTATTAATGGATTATGCTATCTAATGTGCTAACCCCTTTATATTATCACTATATACTTGCTTTTCTTGTTTGTTGAGAACTTGTTGTAGGTACAAATCTTTGGGTCAAAGTACTCAATAGTGGAACATCATCAAATGTTGGAACGAGGTAGGCTTCTTTATTATATCGCTTGCACATTGGTTTATATAGCATATGTTGGAATTGAGTAGATTTCTGTAGTCATACCTGTTTGTTGTGGTTTACCCTGGCCATAGAGAATTTTTCCCTTGTAACACTTGGCCGAGGCTAGGAAGTTGGTCGTCTTGGCTAGCTTTGGTAAAGGAACTAGAAGATCTATTAGTTGTTTTTTCTCAGTTTGGGTTTTCTAGGAAAAAATCTTATTGTTTCTATGTTCTTGGTTATTTTTTTTATCTTTCTCACATATTTTTTTTCCTTTCATGTGGTATCAGATCCTAGTTAACTTGGAATTTCTCATGAGAATGGTTGAATAATGACTATGAGGTTCTAGATATTTGCACCTTAGGTGCAGCTGAAGAAATCAGGATGGAGATTGTAATGAACAAGTATGGTCAGGTGATCAAGTTCGTGAAGGTATTGGCCAATGTGATCATAGGGTTGTAGAAGTGAATCACTATGAAATCGTTGTTTAGGGACAATACACCTAATGGAGATGGAAAGAGAGAAAGTAAACCACATGGTTTTGATTTTTTATTAGGGCTTCTTTCATCTTTGAAGGTGGTGGCAGTGGATTTATGGTGGTTAGTCGAGCCAAGGAGTAGGCACGATAAAATGGAAGTTGTGGACACGGTTGTAAGGTCGTTGTAGAATTTTTCCAAAGATAGCATGTGCCTTGTCAGAGAAGGCAAAACCCTATATTATTTTTTTGGTTGTGAAATATTTGTCTCATTGTGGAAGGTGTAATGGCGTGTGGAGGGGAGTTATGTATGATCTCCTTGGAATTCTTCCCTATGAGTGGGGTGTGTTGGCTTCCATCTTGATTTCGTTGGGCTATAAAGTGATTTGCTGATGGAATGGGCATCTGATCTTTCTTGGTACTATAAAGTGATTTTTTTAATGTTGATGTAGTGACAATGGGGGGTGACTGGTATACTATAGAGGGCATGTGATTTACACCTGATAATTGCTTCAAATGGATGCATATCAAGTTGTTGGACTCATCATGATAGTGTTGGAGAAGTCCCACTAGGGATCGTAAAATGAAGGGGATATATACAAGGTCCTAAGGGCTTAATCGAAACTCTAATAACTAGGGGATGACAATAAGAATCTCACGTTCAATGGAAAATGTGAATTGCAGATGGAATTTCCAAATGGGTTCTCAGGCTTTCCCGTCTTCAATTAACTATTGTTTCTAGGTCAAGGGTTCAATAATATGAGGAAGGAACTACTACGATAGAGGGCTGGTTGGTTTTAATGCAGTTGAGATGAAATTAATGTTGCAGCTATAGAGGAGGATTGGTTTTAAATACAATCAAGAAGCCAATAAATATGAAGGGACTTATGTACCATTATTTCATTTGTTCATCATATACATGTTTATTTAAGAGAGGATATCATTATGTGTGAGTACGATATCGATACTGACACTCGAGGGAATGATTCTCAAGGACATCACTCAATGTTTAGTGATCTTAGTTGCTTGATAGATGCATTGTTCTTTGGGGTTTTTGGAAGTGCTTGTGTGTTGTGGTGTAATGGAATACAAAGGATGAGGTTACCATTAATGGCCATAGAGTAGCACTTGGTCATATGTATGTCAATGCTACTGGAAAATAGTTTGGTGGATGATGAAGATGAGTGAGAGAACATCGAGGTCTAGGATTTTGACGATGATGATAATGCAAGGTGAGAGGATAGTGACATAAGTGTCAAGATAACAACAATGAAAAACAAATAAATTATTATAATGGACTTGAAAATGTTTATTGCATGTAAATGGGCATACGACTATAAGACTTGGTTAGGCATGCATACCCTTGGTAAATTACCGGTAAAGTCTAGGCATAGACCTAGGTGATAAGGGGGAGCATGTGGGATTCCCAGATACCTTGGTTATAAACTTTGAGGGAGGTAGGGCTTGGAGGTGAGTGGTGTAGACTCACTAGGCCAGATTTGGTCAAGTGAAACCCCAAGTCAAGTTTAAAGGGGGGAATTCTAGGTTAAACTTGACTTGGTGAAAGAGTTAGAGTTGTTAGGTCAACCGTGGTGGTTTCAGGCACATGGTTTTAGAGCCCTTGGACTGCATTTAAATGAAAGCCTTCAAAAGGATGGTGATACTCCATTGTAATGTGCCAGGAAGTGAGTGGTGAAGGCTCACTTGGATGGGGCCAAGAATTTGGTTGGGTTTGGTCAAGTAACATAAAGATCTATTAGCTAGTTTTTCCCAGTTTGGGTTTTCCAAGATAAAATGTTGTTGTTGTTATGTTCTAGTTTTATTTTTTATTTTATTATTATTATTATTTTTTATCTTTCTCGTATATTTTATTTCCTTTAATTTTCCAATCCAGATAGGTGACCACCACAGGATCCACTATGAAAATCATTGAGAAATATTTTTTCTTCCTCATGAGTCAAGCAATGGCACAAAACTAGGTCCACCCCTTGTTGATATAGAGTGTCGTCGATGATGAGATAACTTTTTGTGTGATTGTGAACACGACGCTGCTCATCACAAGAGAAGTTAGGAGGGAACCTTTGGTTCTAGAGATATATGAGTATGTCTCTGTACCAAAGGTCATTCGAACCAAAAGGAATAAATGCTCATCAAGAAACAAGTCATGTTCAACTTCATCCTCACCAATTATGGGAAATTCCAACATTAATTTGGTGAAAACCAAATATTTTTTTGACTTGGCCATTGTGAAATCAAGATCGAACTCCTATAGAGTCACAATCCTTTTGTTGTACTTTCCTCTGATTACTCTCATGGTAAAGACAAATTGGAAGGAATTTTCATCTGTGATCACAATGTTTTTTCAGGGAAGAATGTAATTTCACAACCGTTGGATAATGTGAATTGTTACCAAAACAATTTATCAACATGAGAAAACCTCAATTCATGGTTGGAAAGACTCCTACTTAGATAGTACACAACATTCTCTTTGTGCACCGTGTCTTCTTGAACCAAAACCATTCAAATGGTTTATTCAAATGCTGCAAGGTATAAAACAAAGTCCTTGCTATAGTGTAAAGGACTTAGCAAGGAGGATGACATAAGTTCCCTTTTCAAGGTGTCGAAATACCTTTGAGAAATTAATCCCAAATGAATGGGGCCCCTTTCTTCAGTAGGTGCATGAAGCCCTTAGTTATAACCTCAACGTAATTTATGATAAGTTGTCACAAGAAGTTATCCTTTCCCTAAAGGTTTTGTAACTAGCGTAACATGCGAGGGGGAAGCAGCTGAACTATTACCTCCAACTTTAGTGGATCAACCATTATCCCCCTATTGGACATAATGAATCCTAACAACCACTTAGACATGATGTATAAAACACACTTTTGAGGATTCAAATGAATCTTGTAGTGATGACATCTCTCAAAATCAACACAAAGATGCGTAGGATGATCTACCCTCTTGCAAGAGCATGCGACCAAATCATCAAGGTATGCTTCAATGATGTGTTTGATGTCATGGAAGGAATACGACATAGCTCGCTAGAAGGTGGCCTAATCATTTTTAAGATAGAACGACATCTTRTGGTAAGCAAAAGTATCCCAAGGACATATAAATGTTGTTTTATGTTGGTCCTCAGGATAGATCTAGATCTGATTATAACTAGAAAAACCATCCATAAATGAGAAAATATTTCTCCCAACACATTCATCAATGATATGATTGATGACGAGATTCAAATAATTATCTTTTGGGAAAKATTTGATCAGATCTCGAAAATCCATGAAAACACATATGGTTCCCTACTTCTTATCAACATGCATTAGGTTGGATACCCACTCATTTAAGGGAATCATGTAGATGAACTAAGCTTTGAGAATCTTCTCCACCTCTACCTTTATCATAGTGGATTTCCTTAGATTGATAGGTCGTTACTTTTGCTAAGCAGGATTAGCATTCTCGTAAGTTGTAATTTCATGTTCGACAATCTTAGGGTTGATGCCAAACATCTCTTCATAATTCCAAGCAAATACATTGTGGAATTCCTTGAAAAAGGCAGTATAGGTATGAATCTCATTGGAGGAACAATCCATCCTGATAAAGGCATTTTCCATGACATTGATATTCCTATAAATGTTAACTAGTATGGTCTTAGAAATGTTTCAATATTCCCCTCGACATATATGCTTTGAGTTGCTAATGGGTTTACACACCAATAAACATGACCAAACATGGTGATATCAAAATCTCCATGCTCTATTTTTCTCAAGTCAGGAAGGGAGTATGAATGATGGTGCAAGTATTCCCATGGATTCTCGAAGCCAGTCATGGTCTCAAGAATGGATTCATTAGAATTAAAATCCAAATCCAAAGTATCCATGGTAGAAATGGAGGCCCAAACAGGTGAAGCAACCTGATCTTATTCCTCTATCGTATGAGAAACAATATCAATATCTATGGAGGCATCTTGAATGGACTGATATGCAATTTGAGCTGCACAGAATGGCATAACCATTCATGTATTCCTATTCTCTCCTACCAAGACAAAAGGATTAGGTAGAACCCACGAGTCCTCGAAATAGGATGTCTTAAAGTAAAAAATTCAGGTGGTGTGGATTTGAGCGATTGATGAAGCTGTGCATGCTAGAATTGATTTAATATAAACTATGGGAACAATGATTTTAAAGGTCCCATAAGTGAAGGATACATCCCAATGCATATGATCTCGAAGGATTTCATGGAATTTTGAATCAAAGGTGCATTAGGTCTCGATGATACAACTAGATCAAGATGAAAATAGGACAACTAGTCAATGGTAACAATATTTTCCTCTTAGGGAAAGAAAATACCTCGAAAGAATGAATAGACAAGAACTGTAATAGATTACTATCAATTACTTCCTAAGAGGAGGTTTTAGTTGAGAGGATCATCGACCACTTCCACTTCTATAGATATTTTTTTTCCCCCAATTGGATAGGGAATGTGGGGATGATTCTAGGAGGCCTAAAAGTGTACTCGTCAAAAGATTTTAACATGGCGGGAGAAGGAGAAATCTCGAGGGAGACAAGAGATCTCCAACAATACAAGTACATGACACAAGTAAATGTGACTTCATCTACAACTGTCCTAAATATGTTGGTATTGTGATACAATACTTGTATTTGGAAAGTGACATAGTGTGGAAGCTTGGGCTTCACATTGTCCATGCCAAAATTTATCAACCAAGAATCCACATGATTGACAACTCCTATAGGTGAAAGTAATGATCTCCTTTGCATGGGACAACTCTAGAGAAACTGTAAAGAAGACATAGTGCATGGTGCCTAGGCCATATCTTTCACAATTTAATAATTTTGAGATGCCCTGGAATTTGGGTTGTGCATTGACATTTTCAGTTTTCCCTTGGGTATGCGCGACATTGCTTCACATGTAGGTTTCTCTATGTGGAGAGGGTTTTGTAGTTCAAGATGAGAAGTATATTTCCCTTTGGTACAAGAGTAAAAGGATTCATAATTAAAAGCCCTGGTCTGGAGATCATCATCTCATTCACAGATGTAAATATTCATCGGGTTCCCCCTTGTGGAGGTGCAGGGTTATTTTGGAAACTAGCCACTAATTTTTGTGTGTGAGGAGGAAAGGGTTTTTTCAAAACAACAAGTTGTTGGTGGGCATTGTGCTATTCCAACAATCATTAGGATTCCTCTAGCATGTGACATTGATGGGTCAAATGGTCTTCCTTACAAATTTTTTAAGGAAATTTGACCTTCTTCTTATCTTTTTTACCCTCCCCAACATTATTGTTATTGTTTGTGTTATTTTCTCTTCCTCCCTTGTTATTTTTGTTTTTTTTTATTTCCTTTGGGTTTCTAGTTACCCTTGGGGTTGGATGTATGAACAATGTGGACATCAAAGGATTGAAGTGGGGAAAATGTAGAGGTAGTGGCATATGGGGATGCAAGCAGATGTAGAGACATTTATCTCATTTGATTCATCACAACATTCTCAATGGAACCAACCATGCCATCAACATGTGTTCCTAGATTGGGATTCATTGGGTCAATGTTTGGCCTTGGTGCATTAGGAAATATATCATACAAAACCCTAGACTAGAAGTAAACTAATTGTAACAATTGGGCCTTGAAAATGGCTTCTTCTTCAGTTGTACCCCTTAAAAGGGTGAAATCCTTAGAAATATATGGAAACATGGATTTCAAAAACCATTCCAACAAAAAATCCTAAGGAATATGGGCTTCAATCATGTGACATCGCCTCTTCCACTCCTGAATATGATCATATATGTGAGTGACATTATCCTGTCAGAAAGAAGACAAAATCTTAGTTCCTGATTCATACCAAATGGGTAATTGGAAGTGGTTGATGAATGTTAGAGAAAGAGCATCAAAGTTTTGGAAAGAAGCTCATGTGAGCTCGTTATACCACTTTGTCACTATCGTAGTTAGGGTGCGCTAGAAAATTATCATCCTAATGGAGTCATCCATTAGGGGTTTGAAGAGAACCACATATGAAACATCATCATGTGATTTCCCAGATCCTCACCATCCTTACCCTTAAATTTCATAATATCCAAGGGAATTTTAGTAGGGATCGGGGGCCAATTTGGATCATGAAGCACTAGGTCATCAACAAGCTTCATCAAATATGGGATATTTAACATTGTGAGTAAAGGAAGTATCATTTGTGTCATTGAGTTATAAATTTCAAGGTTGTTCCCCATCATCTGGTTGGTACTCATAAAATAATTGTCTATGGCATAACCACCACTGGGTGTAAAAGGATTGTTTAGTTCGAAGTGGAAGGCACCTAAACATAAGAAGGAAGTCCTCCATACATTGGATTCATAAATTTCGAAAAGGGATTTATCCCCGATGACATCATGATAGATGGGAAGGATTCTGTTGCACAGTTTTCAAAACCTGAGAAGGGATTGATCCCCATTGACATCCTTGTATAAGCAAAATCCCTTCCCATATGGTTACCAAAATCTTGAGGAGGATGGTTCCAATTGGAAACTATAAAGAGAGAAAGGATTTTCTTTCAAGTGATGGAAGTGATGCAAGGATATACCCCCCTCCCCACAAAAAGGTGGAAAGAGGATTGGATGAACTTCTCATAGACATTCTAAGACTAGGGAAGACTGGTTGCAACATGTGACATACCGATTGATAACATTCCAAAGGAAAAATAACCTCCAACATATGAGGTAGAGGGTCGGGCTCCCACTCCACTATTGGGAATATTAAAGGGAGGAACAATGATTCCACCTGACCTTTGCGATACAAGAGGGACTGTGATAGGTGTAGTTGATATGGGAGGAGTAACTCTTACACCAGTGATTGCTGATGTGGGAGTGTGAATGCCCCTAAAACCAGAATCACTAACAACATTATCCATTATATACCATTGAAGGATTGGTTTCTTGTGAATCCGAGCATGCAAAGGGAAATAAATGAGAGGATTAGTAAGAGTTGAAGTTAATAGGAGTCATATTAGTAATATCTGGCTGATCAACATTTATTGATAAAAGTTCAAGTGCTTTGGACATACTTAATCATTTTACACATCCCTCACTTAGTCATTTTTGTTTTGCAAAATGTGGGTTGCGGGACAACCTCCCATTATCATCTCAAGTCCGAAATCTCACAAACCTACAATCCCACTAGTCCATACTTAGTCATTTTTCCACTACCCATACTACTCTTTCTTCGCACCTCTTATACTTTTCCAATTCTTCAATTATGGTAGTCCTATTGTGGAGGTAAATATTGTTCCAAAAGGCTCACAAATCAGCAATCCCCAAAATGAACCCCACATTTTTTGTATCACAGAAAATGAACCTCTTTCATACATAGTTTATTTCTCGAATGTGCATGCATGAGTTCTCCCTCGTCTCTTCCTTTCATCTCTCGCATCCCGCAACCCACAAGTCCATAATCTCCAAAAGGACCCTTGCATTACTCATTTTGCACTTTCCAGACTTAAACCATTTTCATTAATCTCAACATGTGATCGCCTTTCCCAATAACATATTTTTTATTTTACTACCACATCAGCCTCACACGTTATGAATTATTACAATTATTATGTGACATGATTCTTGTAAAATATTTTCTTTAAATCCAAATCAAGTCATGCAATTAACATTTATGAAACAAGTGTTACAACATATGATATCAAGACAATACGTGGTGAATTTAGTAATGTACTAAATCCTCACTGTAAATGGTATTACTTTGAAAAAATCACTACTTGTTCACTAAAATAATCATTGCAAGGTATGTTGAATAAGAAAAATGAGCTATATTGTGGAGATACCATCAACACTTTGGGATGAGAAGACCTCAAATTCTAGTGGACTAGATATTTCAAGTGGTATTCAACGCTTTCACCTTAGGAAATAAACTCAAACAAAGTCTGGACTTCCATAATTGCACTAGATGGGTGTATGCAAGAGGTGTTTGACTTCAAAGAATTGGTTATCTGGTGTGCAGAAAAATTCAATAGTGAGAAGAGAATAATTTAACCATATGAAAGGACACCAGTCTCTCTTATGCCTACAATTTTTAGAAAAATGTTTAGACTTTCATAACCCAATATGAATTTTAAAGGTTCTGAATTTGATTCCTTTCTAAAGGCTCACGATGGAGGAGCAAACCTCTTGGAGAATTTTCTCACAGATCCATCAAATGATTCTGCGAGCTCTTATGAAATAGAGGTATGTTCACTCAAGTACCCATATAGGGAATTTGAAATGGATGTTTGTTAGAATCATTGGACAAGATTCTACATCTCCTATTCCAAGATATGTTTGTCATAAATAAATCGAATTTTTACAAATCACTTAGGAGACACTTACAGAGTTGTTGAACACTCTAAAGGAAGACCTGTGCAAGGAGTGCACTAGGCCAACACTTGGACAAAGTGTTGAAAGACAACCATCTGGAGGCTAGTCAAAGCGCAATGAATGTGCATAGAGACGAACTTGTTTCAAGTTTGAAAGATCAAGAGGATGAGCGCAAAACATTCTAGGACGACACCAGAAAGTCTTTTAGAAGACACAGAAGGGTAGAATCCCTTGGTAGACTGAGAAAGTTCGAGAAGCTCAAAGGAGATAGTGCAAAGGGTGCACAAGAGTAGAACTTAACCCAAGTCCAGAAGCTCAGGAAGGATAGCATTTTCAGAAATGCAGATGAGACCCAAAGTCAAGGACTCGCAGAAGGATCAAAGGTCGAAGCCTTGACACTTAGAAATTTTTCCATTTCGAGAGAAAGTGAAAGCTCAGGAGGAGGAGCGACAATTGCCGTCAGATCAACTACAGAGGAAGAGATCTGGCCGTTGAATTTCACATCCAGACAGAAGGAACACACGGAAGAGGAGATCAGATCTGCCCATCAGATCTGAGCGCGAGGACCAACAAACGTTGGATCCTAAGGAAATTGCATGAGACTTAACTCTTTTAAGGTGCACAGGGGAGTGGACTCATGAAGTCCTGAAATGACGAGATTCGTCGATGTGAAGGAGGACACATGACGCCAGATCTAGATTCCAGAAAAGTGGAGGGGGGGAAAGTCTGAAGACTTGGAGAAGATATTGATCGTTGATCGAGGAGGGAGCTGAAGGACCATCGATCTGGTTGAGGAGGCCAAAGTCCTGAAGTGGGAGAATAATCGTCGATTAAGGAGGACGCGTGGCAGATGATCTGCCATTTCAGAGAAATCTCTCTGGAAGAAACGAGAGTTTGAGAACTAAAACTCCCGAAGGCCAGACTCGTGGAGAAAATTGTAGCCACACATTTGAAGTGACAGGTGTCCGTAGATCTTCCACTCTGGAATATATCTACTGAGAAGGAAGCAAGAGTTGAGAGTTGAAACTCCCGAAGGCCAGAAGGCCAAAATCAATCATAACTGTTGATTTGGAAGAGAGCTACGTGTCGATAGATCATAGAGATCTGAGATCGTGCGTGAAAGGGAAAAAGGTCGTTGATTGGATAGTTGCCCAGAGGAAGTAAAGAATAGAAAACATTCGTTGATCGAGAGGTATCACCAAGGAATTGGAGATCAACGATTGAGTTGGATTGCAAGGCCAGAACTTGCTTGGATGTTAAAAATATTTGAGTGGGCCACAATTTATACCATGGTTTTAACAAAGTGATACGTGGCAGTTGGAGGTGAATTGCGGGGCGAAAAGAGGGTTGGCCTAAAACCACTCTTTCCCACCCCCGCAATCACAGTTTTCCATGAGGTCATAGCCCAGGGACATATGAAGTAAGGGGATAATGAAAAAGGATCTAGTGCCCGAAACTCGACATTTTAGAAGTGCGTAGACAGAGGGCGCAGGTATCATAGGACCTGTGCCTAAAGGAGAAAAGGGGACTTGTGTATAATTTTTTTGGGTTCAATCACGAGCCTGAAGAGTCAATTCGACTCAGAATATTGAAAGATTGTTTGACCGAGAGGTTAGCAGACCTCGCTGAGGTGGGGGAACTACGTCGAAAGTGCTCAGGGAAGGAATAATCATGCACAGTGATCATAGTGGGAGCACAAGAAGATTCAGGAATCTAGGAAGAATTGTAGACTTTTGGGATCAACAAGGAAAGTTTTTATAGGGAGAAAGAAGTTGCTGCAATTTCTATGACAACAAGTATGTTACAGCTTGTTGGGTCAGCCAGAGGAAAGAATGCTTGCATGTTTGCAGGTGTTGTTGGTGAGATTGTTGCATAAGGAGGGAAGCAACAAAAATATGAAGAATTGGTTATAAGTTTGATAAAAGAAGCATGAAATCTTCTACTACCATCAAACATTCAGGTAGTATAAAATTTATTAATGGTAGTCATGCAGGTATGAGTTTTTATTACTCTTTTTACATAATCGTTGAAAGAATTTAGGTAAGAATTTCCTTAGCCAGAGTTATTTTATAAAATTACATGATTATATTATTGAGTGCATACCACTAGATGTGGTAAAGGCCGAAGGCCTGTATTAATTCAAATCTTTTTAGCTTCTGAATGCACACACTGACATAGTAGAATGTCATGTTAATTTGGTTATGGGGTAGTAACCAAAGAATTAAAAGATAAGAACTTGTTATAGGAATGAATGCCAATAAGCTAGTCATATATGAGACTAGGACATGGTTGGATATGTCAAGGTATGGATATGGAAAGGTTGTGAGCCACATGGGTACTAAAATCTTCCTACCTTTAAATAAACTTGGACTGCAACCTTTTTGCTAACACTAATGAACACCACAGAATTATATTCTTGGTGTAGTGTTCGGGTCGAAAAAGAAGGCATCCAATTAATTGGGAAGACAATAGAAAGTGTGTGGAGAATGTGGCAACACATTGTCTAGAATTTGCAACTTATGGATGGTGAGATACATTACTGAGATAAAGAGCATTATGTAATCCAATGCAAGGTGCACTGATTAATTATGCATTGAGAATTGCAGTCATGCACAATAAATGACAAAATTGTATACTAAATGAAATGATTGAATGTGTTTTGTAAGTACATGCATATATATTATTGCATGGAAATAATTGTTACTAACAGCTGAAATGTTGTTAACTCGTGAAGTTGAGGACATTTCAGGGAGGGTTAGACATTGCAACAGGAAAGTTGCAAGTCAAGTAGTCACATGAGCATTGACTACATGAAATTTTCTTGTTCATAAAAAAAAGAAGTAATAAAATTACAGATATTACTGTGAACATGAATATGCATAGAATGACGAGTCATTCTATTTCATTAAAATGTTGGGTGATTGTGATTGAATTACTAGGTGCAGGAAATTCTAAGATCACTGCATAAGATTTTGTACATATTGCAATTGAATTATGATGTACAAAAAATACTGACAATTGTTGGTTGTATGCAAGATGAAGGATTGCAGGAAAAATGGTATGTAGTTGGTGCCTGTGGAAAACCACAAGGAAGGCTGCATTCATAAATGGCAATAGCCAAGAAGAATTATGAAATAGAATTTCACGTTTTGGGGGAAAATTTGAATTCCCTTTTGAACTAAGTTGGAATTCCTAAATTAATTCTTTTATTTTTTCTCATGATAACTGCATGTGGGTGATGCAGATGAGATGATGTTGATTAAAGTTAGAATGTTGACTACAAAGAGTAGCTCATGGAAGATGCTGATTGGAAATCTCTGAGGGTAGTTAGAACTCCAGGAGCCACGGGGCTCTGAGACTTCCTGAGCCGACCTGTTGCTGAAGCCCAAGGAAATGGAGGTGTAGCAGTCGATGGACTGTGTGACAGTGAAGGTGTACCCTCCTGGGGTGGGACATTCATGTGGGGGAATGAGAGACCATTGGTTGGAGTGTTGTTGAGGTTTGGTACCTTGGCCTAGACCATGTGGATATGGATTGTGGACCGTGGCTATCTTGGGAAGCCATTGCCCCGGAGTCATAGCCCTGCTCAGGGGTAGAAGGTCTTCTCAATCAAAAGATAAGTATCAATTCTCTATTCATTGTATGTTGTGTATCTTGTATACAAGTTATAATGTTATTAGAATTTCCTGTATATACATACATACATACATACATACATACATACATACATACATATATGTTCTAACGTTTCCTCCGAATGAATAGGTGTGGGAGCAGAGTGTTTATGTCTATGGAGCCATAGCCTTGCTAAGAGTTTATCAACAATGATATCTAAGGTTGGGTGGAACCTCATGGATCTACAACCAGTCGGTGCTTTCAATGAGGTTTAATTGAAGCATGTAACAAGGAGCAATGAGCTAAATGCTTTCCTGAAGAAACTCTATGGAATAGAGCTATTGAGTTTCACATGTAGAAGGAACACCAGAATTGGTGCTTGAAAGTAAAGCACCAGGTGGATAATGGGCTTCCAATAGGTACAGCTTGAAGATTTTTGAAGAATTTTTGAATTATATATGTATAAACAAGTTGCACTGAGGACAGTGCTAAAATAAGGGGAGGGGATTGTAATATCCCCCGGAAGAGCCCCAGTTGTAATTATGAATTGTAAACATGTTTGTTAGGCTGGTGATCCAAGTTATAATAAGGTAGGAGGCTTATGTGATGATTAGGCTAGAGAGCCTAGGATGCTAAGGCCAGGCGCCTATTTTGTATATGTAATTATTCAAAATTATTCATAAAAATATAAACATCGTTGTGTGTAGACCGACCATGAAGAAAGAGTGACGGGGGACTAGTCTCCACTAGGTAGGGTAAGGAAGGGGGGGCTAAGTATTTAGGCCTAGGGTATAAGCTAAGGGGGGCTCATCTCTAAAAGGATAATATTTTATTGTTATTTCCTTTAGACTAAGGTGGACATGATAAAGCTTATCCTAAGTTCCTGGAAAGGGGATGTAGGCTAAATGGAGCACATACAGCTCCAGGAAGACAAGTGTTGACCTGGGCGCATGCAGTTAAAGCTAAAGTGTCAGCTCGTGTTGGGGGGTCGATCGTTCTCCCATCCTCCGTCTGAACTCGACACCTTCGTCGTCGACCTCTGCATACCCTCACGCATCTCTGAAACTAGAAACACTGAAGTTGTCCTGTGTTTCTTGTTGAGAAGCCCGACGCATCCTATAATAGCTTGAGCCTTGCTATGCCTTAGAGTTGACTGTTACTATTTGGGTGTCCATACCTATTTCCTTGTTATTGATGTCACCCATGAGGTAACTGAGTGCTGAATGTTGTTGGTGTTACACGTACCTGGTTGTAGATGAGTCAAAGATTGGTTGAAGAGGCAGGTTGTCAGGCTTTTGAGCAACTCTCCCAAGTGAAAGAGTTTGCTAGGAAGTGAGTTCTTCTGGAAGGGAGTCTCATAGCAGCTAAAGTACTCTGAGAATTTTGGTCTAGCCTGTTGTTGAAGTCCAAGGTATGGGAGGTGTACTAGCCAATGGACTTGTATTAGTGAAGGTGTATCCTCCTGGGGTGGAGCAGGCGTGTGGGGAATGAGGGTCTGTGGGTTGTGGGCGTAAGTGGATTCTGTGATAAAAGATCCTTTCTGTTGCTTTGTGCAACTTCCTTGTTGTCCTTACCAAGCCTAGAATTCCCTTTCCTGGTGGAGTTTAGTCCCAGCTCGGGGGTGACCTACTGCTGAGAGTGATGAGCAACGTGGTCTAAGGCTGGGAGGTTCATGGAAGGTCTGCACGCAGTTGGTGTATTTACTCCAGCTAAAATATAAGTATCATTTATGTGCTTAATTATGTATTTTATGCATGTTTTGTGATGCTTGAATGTTGTCATGTATTCCGTTGCGTATATGAATTACTGTTAGTTCCATTGATTCTGTATGGTAGCAGTGATTCTGTGTTTATTGAGATTAAGTGTTTTAAATTCATTAAAATGCATATATATTATATAAGTATATATTCCGCATGGTAGAATTACCCGGTCTAGGATTTTACATGTAGTGTGTAGGATTTTTCCCTATACCTTTGAGAATTCAACCTTGATTTAGTATTTTAACTTGCCTGGTTGATCCATAACTAGTTGGACGAAGTTTCAAAAGGATTTCTTAGACAAATTTGCAGAAGAGACCACCACAAGAGCTTTAATGGATGAAATTTTCACCGCCACCATGAGTTCAAAAGAGAAGGTTAAAGATTTCAACTAACGGTTTACCACTATCCTAAGCAAATTCCAACATGAAGCTAAACCTATTCAGGATTTGTTGATTGAGGTATACGCTAATGCTTTCCCTGCTTCCATTTCCATGTTTGTGAAAAGGGCCGCAAAACACACCCTAGTTGAATATTTCGAGGAAGCCAAAACAATTGAATTCCAAATGAAGGGATGCAAAGAGGGCCAGGTCTCACTAGTTAATAAGGAAGCTTAACCTCCAGCTAGGAGAGGAATTTTGTTGGCTAGGCCCTTGGGAAAAAAAATAGAACAAGGTCTCGAAAAGGGAGGTGGGGACATAGAATACCTACAACATATGACAAAGAAACTTTCAAACGAAATCATAGACATGAAAAGAAGTGTTGGGGAAGGAAACCAAGGTCAAAGGCCATATAAGCCCTTTTTTAAAAGAAACTTGCCTTTCAAAGCAATTGAACCTCCCCCAACCAACTTAAACATCGACCTGGGTAATGTAGCATTTGACTCTTTTTGTACATACCATCAAGAGAAACATTCCAAAAGAGAATGTCCCGAATGGGTGCATGCTATGAATTTAATGTCCAATAAGTTTCTAGACAAAGTTTCTCTTACTGAACAATCAAGTGGATCAACAGTAAATACCACTGATCAGGAAGAAGTTGGGCCACCAGAAGAAACAACCATGTTGTTGTGGGATCTTGAGTTGTCGATGCCTCTCGACGATGTATTTGAGGTCCAGGAACCACCCGTTGAAGTGTTGGTTGTACAAACACAAAGTAGGTACATACCGGTCAAAAATAATCCTACCACTATTCAATCCTCAAGAGGGAAACAAATAATCGGTCACTCGAAAGCACCGATTGTCTCCCAAAGAAACGCTATAAACATACACACGCATGAAACTCCTAATTTATACTGTAATGTAGTGGAGGACTTGAAGAAAATGAAGGCTAATGTTTCATTAATGGACATGTGCAGGATTCACCAACAAAAGGATTTTTTGTTACATGCCTTAAAGTCAATAGAAGCTCCTCTGACGAGAACTGACCTAAGAGAGGTCCCATCTCCCATGGATTTGAAGAATAAACTGAGTGTAAATTCTTTCTCTTTAGACAAAAGAGGAAATCCTTCTGTCCCTCCTTTCCTTTTAACGCTTGAAGTCTTCAATAGAAACCTACATAATTTCTTAGTCGATTCAGGGGCATCCTCCAATGTCATGCCATCCTCAATATGCAAGAAATTAAACACAACCCCGCTCAAAAGTGATAAACACGTTATACAACTAGACAAGACTCAACTAAAGGTTATTGGGGAACTTAAATATGTCATGATCATAATGGCTACACACCCGAAATTTGTTCAAGTAATTGACATTATCGTAGTAGACATCCCATAGGCTTATGGACTATTACTTAGTCGATATTGGTCCGAGAAATTAAATGGATACTTTAGTACAGACTAGGATCACCTCTGGTTGCCATTAAAAGGACATACAAACATTATTAGAATAGATAGGGAAATATATCTCAAACACACTGTTACCGATTTAGAAGATTTCAATGAACCCTCGTCGACAGATTTCTCCATGTTAGGAAACTACTCCTGCGATTCTGATTTCAGAAATTTCACCCCTCTCTCATATGATGTACCTCTCACTCAAAAATCCAAAATAAATTTTCAAGTAAATCTATTGGCAGACGCAGAAGAAATCATCTTTTGTCAGGATCCTCTATTGGGAGTAGTAGACAAGAAGGATGGAGGTGAGAAAATAACTGGGCATGAAGAAGTTACTAAATTTTTCTCACAAGTTTGGATGTTGTATTTTGATGGGTCTAAATCACAAGAAGGGTCGGGAGCAAGATGTATTCTCATTGATCTGAAGGGGAAGTGGAACTTCCTGTCCTGCAGAATAGAATTTGAATGAACCAATAACAATACTAAGTACGAAGCTCTAGTTCAAGGACTGAAGAAATCCATAGTCTTAAACATTAAAGAACTAAAAGTTTTTGGAGACTCTAAAATTATCGTTAAGAAAGTGAAGAATACTATCCATTGCAATTCACCTCACTAGAGAAATTACCAACAAGAGGTGCACATACTAATAGAAAATTTGAGGCATTCACCATTACTGTTGTTCCCAGAACAAAGAATACTCTTGTTTATTCCTTAGCCACTGCATCCTTGAGAATATCTCCTTTAGAAGATTATGAAGCCTCTAGGTTCACAGTGGAACTGCTCTACAAGACTTCGGTGCCTAACAATGTTTCTAAATGGAAATTCTTTGAAGGATATGAACATATTGTAGACTTCATGACTAACCAAGAGAATTTTAAGGATTTGGCTATTGATGATGAAGTATTCCAAGAACTGCTCGCAGAATCCAATCTCCACGATTAGAAGAAGGGAAAAGATCACTCTGATAATAAACCAAGGTTTCACACGATATCGAAAGGGGTGGCCAATTTGGAGAACCTTTTCGAACCAAGGGAGATATTTAGAGGGTAAAAGAATGAAAAAATAGGGATTTCGTGTCTTATATACGATACTATATACCTAGCAACCCCGGAAAAACCTATGAATGTAAATCTAGGTAAAACATTGTCAAAAGCAGACAAGAAATCTTCTCTCAAACTTTTGAGAGAATATTAAGATGTCTTTGTGTGGTCCTACTGAGAATTGAAAAATTATGACACTCGCATTATCCAACACATAATCCCATTAAAATATGGAGAAAAAACCTTCCAACAAAATCTCAAGAAGTACCATCCATCTCTGGAACCTGATGTATCAAGAGCTAAAGAAATTGTTAGATGCAAAGATTATCTTTCAGGTTAGACACTCTTCCTTGGTAGTCAATTTGGTTCATATCAGGAAAACGTATGGGGAGATCCACCTATGTGTAGATTTCAGAAACCTTAAGAGAGCATCGAAAAAGGATAACTACCCAGTTCCACCCATTGAACAACTCTTACAAATAGTATCCAACTCTGAATGTTTTTCCCTCCTAGACAGTTTATCGGGGTATAACTAGGTCCTGGTTTCAGAAGAGGATTGATTAAAAACTACCTTCCGAACCAAATGGGGAACTTTCACTTATAAATGTGTGCCCTTCGGGTTGATCAACGTAGGAGAAACCTTCTAGAGGGCCATGGACAGAGCTTTTCGGGGATTAATTAACAAGTGTGTGGTAGTCTATTTAGATGATGTAACAGTATACTCAAAAAACAAGAAGACCACATCCAACATTTGACTCATATTTTTGAAAGGTGTAGGAAATATGGAATATCTTTGAATCCCAAGAAAACCATCTTTGGTGTAGAGGAAGAAAAAATATTAGGTCACATTATATCTCAAGGAGGAATAAGCATCGACCCTTAGCAGATAAAAGCAATAGTTCAACTTCCTTTGCCTCACAATAAAAGGGCCATGCAATCTTTTTTCGGGAAGATCAATTTTGTGAGAAATTTTACTCCTAAATTTGTTGAAACTGTTAAACCTTTACAAAAAATGATTCAGAAGGATGCAGAGTTTAAATGGGATGAAAAAAGAAGAGGATCTTTTAACAACATCAAGACTGCAATATGCCAAGCACCAGTGCTACGAAGCCCTAACTTTAGCATGGATTTTTTCCTTTATACCTTTGCTTCTGACCAATCCTTGGATGTAGTTCTTACCCAAAAGGATGATGAAAAAAATGAGGCACCAGTATCCTTTATGAGCACCAATATCCAAGGAGTGTAACTGAACTACCCTCCTATGGAAAAACATGCTTCCGCAGTATATAAAGCAGTCAAGCATTTCAGATCCTATATCCTAAAGAATCACACCAAAGTCATAGTCCCTCACCCAACAATCAGATCTTTATTCACCCAACAAGATATGGGAGAAAGGAGGGGAAATTGGATGGCAGTTGTTCAGGAATTTGATCTAGAAATAAATCCTTCCAAATTAGTCAAAGGACAAGGATTGTGTAAACTAGTTGTTGAGGCCCAAGATCTGATTAATGTAGAAGGCCTCGGTTGGGAAAATGAGACATCATTATGGTGTGGCAAAGCCCTATACGTACCTCCCGGGAGAGAATCCTGGTATGGAAACCTGTTTTATCTCCTGCATCATGGGTCTTGTCCTGAAAATCTAAACCCTAGAGAAAGGAGAGCCCTCAGGTTAAAATCTTCTCAATATCACCTCATAAACTTTGTTCTTTTCCGTGTAAACTATGATGGAGTACTGCTTAGATGTATTGAAAAGGACGATGCGGAAAAGGTGTTGAGAGAATTCCATGATGACCCAACAGGTGGGAATTTTGTAGGAGAAACCATGGTTTATAAAATATTGAGGGCTGGTTATTATTGACCCACTTTGTTCAGGGATGCTCACGCATATGCCAGGAAATGTAAAAATTTTAAAGTAAGTGTCGATAGGGAAAAGAGAGAATCCATTCCACTCCAACCGTTTACTATATCTAGACCATTCAAGCAGTGGGGAATATACGTCATAGGAGAAATTACTCCCAATTATTCGAAACAACATAAATATATCTTGACTGCTACAAACTATTTTACAAGATGAACATAATCTATCCCTCTCACACACATTAATGAAAAGGTAGTGATACAATTTCTAGAACAACAATTGATAACGAGGTTTGGACTACCCTTCATCCTCGTTTTTGACAATGCTGCCTACTTTTCTTCCAAACGCTTGACTGAATTCTCTCTTGAAAAAGGGATCATAATAAGATATTCTACAAGCCAACTAACAAAAACTTGGTAAGAATCTTAAAAAACACAATTGTTTAAAATCAAAGGAATTGGTATAATTCCCTCCATAATGCCCTATGGGATGATAGAGTAACACCTAAAGAAGCCATAGGAAACTCTTTGTTCTTTCTGGTATATGGGTGAGAATCCATTCTTCCAAACAAATTGTATCTTCCATCTTTACAGCTCGCCCAATCATCAAGAGGTTAGCTCTCATCCACTCTACAACAAAGGATTGATACCCTTCTCATGCTAGACAAACAAAGAGAAAAGGCTAAAGCTAAGTTCACCACTCATCAACAGACAATTAAAAGATGGTTTGACAAGCATAAGGATAGAGAAAAAAGTTTTGAAGTAGGGGACCCAGTTTTGAAATGGGATAAAGAAAACGAGTCTAAAGGAAAACACTCCAAATTTCAAAATCTTTGGCTCAGACCTTTCTAGGTATCCAAGAAAATTGGGTTAAGCACATACCGGTTGCAAAATCTGAGGGGGGAACCCGAAACCCTCCTAGTGAATGGTGTTGGATTATTGAGAGGGGGGGGTGAATCAATAATAACATAATTATAATCCTTTTTCTTCAAATGTTATATCAATGTAGAATTATTATCCAATAATCAGCGATAAGAAATAAACAATCACACACATACACAGTACACCAATGTTTTACATGGAAAACCAAATCGGGAGAAAACCACATAATGATTTTTCTTATATGTCTTGAAGAATTACATTCATTGGAAGCACCAACTTCCTTTGTTTTCCAGCTGCAACTGGAAGGAGGATCCAACCCCCTAGTTTCTCAGGCTACAACCTGAGGGAAGCTCCAACTCCACAATTCTTTGGCTACAGCTAGAAGGAGGCTACAACCGAAAGGTGGCTACAACCACCTGTCCTTGCCCCATCCTACCACTCTGAAGTAGAAGTAGAATGATGGAACCACTGTCACACTATCACTGTGAGATATACCACTGTAAACCTGTACCAATAAATTTGAACCATGCATCAACCATGCATCAACCTGTACCTCAACCTATAATCAACATGTACCATAAGCAAGTGCATCAACCATGCACCAACCTGTACGAAACAACCTATAATCAACCTGTACCATACATGTAACTTAACCAAAATCCCTCATCATCATCCAAATATGATTTGTAACTCTGCAATATACCTGGTGTATATGATCACATGCCTGCAAACCTTTCTTAACTTTGACAACAAGAGACTAGCATCTTCATCAAACTTCTCACATGACTAGTTTTTGGATTAATCAACAACCCTAACTTGAAATGATGATAACTTTGTACCTGTAATGAATAAATATCTAAAACTGATACACAATTTTATTCAGTTTGTTTTATGCAATTCCTCTAGGTTTCACTACTTGGAACCTCTCAGAAAAGGAGTTATAGAAAAAATGGCATACCTTGTTGAAATCTAGCTTATTTTAGAGAGAGACTTTGTAGAGCATGCCCCACACAAAATATTTGTTGAATCGATCTGAAACTATTACAAAACATACTACATATTGTACTCTAACCAACACATTTGGTTTCACTGAATTTGGATCTGTTATGAAGAAGTTATGACGTTTTTACCCGAAACACCTGTTTTTGACTAGTTTTAGGACTAGCCACAAACCCTATTTTCCACGGAGTGTAACTCCAAAAATACAACGATCCATAAGATGAATCTTTTACCACAGATACTTGGATATGTTTCCTCAATGGAATAGAAATTTCAAGGTCTGAATCATTATAGAAAAAAAATTTATGGCAAAAATGGTGAGATGACCTGAAAAAACACATACCTTAGAAAGCACCTCAAAACAATTTATCCTTCCTTTCATTTCGGCCTTCTTTTCTTCACCTTCACTCATAAATTAGGCTTAGATATACTTGGTTACCTCAAACACCTATAGATATTCAATATGCTCAAGTGTGATTAAAATGAGAGAGCCTAGCCTCTTATTTATACTCTCAAAGTAGCTTCCTTAAAAACATCTTCTAGGTCACTTGGCCCCACTTTCCTTATTTTAGGGTTAACCCACTTCTAATTTCTCCATTAAATTTATTATTGAAATAATTTATTTTATATTCACTTTGAATTATAATACACTCATTACTTCACTTTATTATTTACCTTTTAAAATCTCTT
>JASDQU010735826.1:2982-15367 GCA_032191745.1 Picea mariana | reverse complement strand
GGGTCTCCAACTTCTCATGGCCATAACTCTCTAACTGTGAGGAGTTATGTGATGAACCACATACCACCGGAAATGGCATGAAAATCACTATCCACCTAGGATATTTTCCGTGAAAAATTCACTGCCCTTCATCTCATTATTCCATAATTAAGCATGGGTTCTCTTAGTCTGCATAACGTCTTCCCGTGAGGGATTTCACCATAAGGAGACCACTTTGGAGTTCAATTTATACTTATTATCAACCATGAAAAGACAATAATGAGTCATCTTTACATCAAACAATCTTAGGTCCATTACTCAACGTTTGTTCTACAGGGCTTTCTTCAAGGGTTGACATCAATGACAACCAACCTTAATCAACAATCTCCCCCTTTGGCATTGATGGCAATACTCTGATGCAATACTGAAATCATATCACTCATTCTCCCCCTGAAACCATGCCTCTATCCTCTGCATCTGATAAATCTGCTCCCCTTGGAACCATGCCTCTGTCCTCTGCATCTGATAAATCTCTGCCCCTTTGTCATCAATGGCAAAGGTATCTTTCCATCCGGGGCTGCTCCTCCTGACTGAAATGTCCTCTTATGGTGCTTCCTCGTGTACATCTAATACATATAAGATAAGCATTAAAAAAGAATTCATTTTGGATTATAAATAACTCAAATTCTTTGGCGAAGATATTCAAAGGCTTCCCATGGAAGTGGTTTTGTAAAGATGTCTGCCACTTGTTCTTTTGTGCCCACATACTCAACTCTGATGTTCTTTTCTGCAACCTGTTCCCGTAGAAAGTGATACTTGATTGGAATGTGCTTTGTCTTGGAGTGCATCACTGGGTTTTTTGAGATACTGATGGTGCTTGTATTATCAAAATATATTGGAATGGGCTCATCATACTCAACCTTTATATCTGTCAAAGTTTGTTTCATCCAAACAACCTGTGTACAACATGCTACTGCTGCAATATACTCTGCCTCGGCTATAGATAGAGATACTGATGATTGTTTCTTGCTCAACCATGATACTAAACACTCACCCAAGTAGAACACTGCTCCACTGGTGCTTCGTCGGTCATCAATACAGCCTGCACAATCTGCATCTGTGTAGGGAATAAGTGATAGATATTTTCCTTTTGGATACCATAATCCAAACTCTTATGTTCCTTTGAGATATCTGAAGATTCTCTTTACTGATAATACATGTGATTCCTTTGGTGCTGCTTGAAATCGTGCCACTTGTCCAACTGCTTGCCTTACATCTGGTCTGGATGCTTTCACATATAGTAGGCTGCCAATCATTGACCTGTATTGCCTCTGATCTGTAGACTTCAAATCATCATCTTTGCTCAACTTACAACTGGTTTTCATGGGAGTGATAACTGGTTTGCAATCTTCCATTCCGAACCTCTTTAACATTTCTATGATATACTTGGTTTGAGAAATAAAAATTCCTTGGTTGCTTTGACGTATCTGAAGTCCCAGAAAGAAGGATAGTTCTCCAAGTAACGACATTTCAAATTCATTCTGCATGTCTTTTTCAAATTTCTGGCTTAACCTGTCATCATCACTACCAAAAATAATATCATCAACATAAACTTCAATTAATAAAATACTACCTTGACTTACCTTGATATAGAGGTTATTTTCTGCACTTCCTTTTCTGAACCCTGCCTGCTGCAGATACTTATCCAGTCTAGAGTACCATGCTCCAGGAGCTTGTTTTAGACCATACAAGGCCTTCTTTAATTTACACACATAGTCTATGTTCTTTGCCAACTGAAATCCTTCTGGTTGTTCAATGTAGACTTCTTCTTCAAGTTCCCCATTCAGAAAAGCTGATTTTACATCCATCTGATATACTTTAACATTTTTGGAGTATGCATAAGCTAAAAACAAACAGATTGCTTCCATTCTGGAAACTGAGGCAAATGTCTCTTCAAAGTCAATTCCTTCAATCTGTGCATATCCTTTACATACCAATTTAGCTTTGTTCCTTGTAACCTTTCCATCTTCATTCAATTTATTCCTGAAAACCCATTTTGTGCTGATCACATTCTTATTCTTTGGTCTTGGAACCAATTCCCAAGTGTCATTTTTCTCTATTTGATCCAATTCTTCATCCATGGCCTTATTCCAAAATTCATCCTTGCTGGCTTCTTCAAAACCATTTGGTTCAATTGTAGATAAGAGTGCTAGGTGTATTGGTTCTGGTGAACGGATTCTTCTTCTAGTCTCAACTCCTGCATCTTTGTTCCCGATAATTTGATCTGAAGGATGATTCTTCTGTACTCGTTTGCTAGGTGTCTTTGGAGATACTTGTTGAACTTGCTCTTATGTTTATGTCGGATTCTCTTCATCTTCCTCTTCTACTTCATCTTCTGCTTCTTCTTCGAAAAGTTGTTCCATTGATTTGTTTTCTTCTTCCTTTGATTCTGGTATGCCTATTTCATCAATTGTTACGTTGATTCTTTCCACAGCTTTGTTTAATCTTAGATTGTAACACTTGTATGCTTTCCTTGTACTTGAGTAACCAACAAGTATTCCTTTGTCCACACAAGAGTCAAACTTTCCCATTCTACCATCTTCTCTTTTGATGTAGCATTTGTTTCCAAAAACTCTGAAGTGCTTCACATTTGCTGGTCTTCCTTTCCATAGCTCGTAGGGAGTTTTATCAGTGTTGTTTCTGAGCATTACTCTGTTTTGAATGTGAACTGTTGTATGCACTACCTGTGTCCAAAATATATATGTCAATTTGGAATCCATTATCATTGTTCGAGCCATTTCATGTATTGCCTTGTTCTTTCTTTCAACAACTCCATTCTGCTGAGGTGTCCTAGCAATAGAGAATTTTCTTTTTATTCCATGACTGCTGCAGTAGTCCATAAATTCCTTTGAAGTGAACTCTTGTTAGGGTCCTAGCCCACACATAGGTAGATTAATATATTCGGATGTAATAAAGGTCAATATTAATAAGGCCTTTCAATAAAATAGAATAAGGCGGATGTACGAAGACCTTATAGAAGCTTCCGCTTCTAGAAGGATCTTCCTCTAGATGCTTCTCTTGATAGACATTTTGTATAAATAAGGGTCGAGGGTATGAAAACCCTACCTTGGAGATTATTGTAACAGAGCGCTGCTCTATTGGAGGTTGCCCCCTCGAAGAGACCTGTGAACATTGCTTTCTGAATCAAAGTGCTATTTCTATTGTTGTTCTTATATCATTTCTGTGTTATTGTGGAGATTATGTTGGATATTTTACTGTTATTCTGCCATTTCTAGCATTTTATTTCTGTTCTGCATATTTTATATATCTGGTATCTTGCAAGTGGTATCAGAGCACTTTCCTTGGCAGAAATTGTGGGAATTTTTTTTTTCATTGTAGAGACGTATTCCGGCGTCTTTAAACCACAGAGATCTATCGTTACGTGCATAAACCCACAGTTGAGGGATTCATACACGCAAGAAATACAAGAGGTTCTTAAGCGCACATCTGTTGGCCACCCTTGTAACCCCTGTTGGTACCCCTTTGAGTGGTAGCGCATTAGACAACACCTGTGTACGGATCGGCCTAGATTTCCTGAAGACCTCTTTAGGTAAACCTATTGGCCGTCAGACTGCTATAGTGTCACCGAGAACAACACTCGGGAAGATACTCTCTAATACCTGGGTAGTCGGGTAGTACGTTTAAGGGTACGGTCTATCCTCCTTAGTTAGTGCCCTGAGATATTGGGCCGAGTACTACTATTGGACCCCACATGTATATCAGAGAGCTATAGCACAGGGCAAACCCTTGTCTGTAGAACCCTTGAATACCTAACCCTTGGGGGACAGAAACATAAACGAATTAAAAACGGACCAGATCTATTGTCGCGCAACTGTTTTCGGGTTGCCAAGTAAATACATATCTCTTTTTGGTTAAACATTTAGGTATCTCATCACTGCAGTATTCTTCAGACCGGAGTATAACTCTGCAGGTGTAAAAAAAAAAAAAATAAGTTCGGAAATTTTTTCACCATTATTTGAGACCTATTCCATTGGATTCATCTCTCCACCCTTATCACTTTCATCCATATCATTTTTAGACAAAATTTTTGACCCCACCCGCCCCTTTTCAGTTCACCCATCCTCATGGCCCATACCCGTAGCCAAGACCTGGAAGCTCGCTTCAACACCATGCAATCCAGTTTCCTAGAAACCCAAAAAGAAGTAAAACAACTCAGTGCTACTGTTGCCTCCATCAATTCGTCCATCAATGCTACCATAAATACAACCATGCAGTTCTCAATGGAGGAAGTCAAACAAGAACTTACCACCCAACTTGAATATGTCTTTGCAGCACTCTGCACCAAACTGAAGATCCCTATAGATGACCATTTCTCTTAAGCACATCCAAAGAATGAAGGTGAAACTTCCTCCCATTCCCATACCTTTCAGTCCCATCACTTTCAACGTGACATACGCCTTCCGCGGGTGGACGTGAACAAATTTGATGGCTCGGACCCCACTGGTTGGGTAACCCAAATGGAACATTATTTCTCTTTACATGGCATTACCGATGACTTGGCCAAACTCCGGTATGGTGTTCTCCATCTAGATCAAGAACGTTGGCAATGGTGGCAATGGAGAAAAACTTCCCATCAAGGGTATATTGCTTGGACCCAATTTGTGACTGAGCTTTATGAACGCTTTGGCACAGACACCAACCATTTGGGCCATTTGATAAAGTTGAAGCAATCTAGAATAGTAGAAGACTTCATAGCTGCCTTTGAACGCCTGACTTTTCGAACAGAGGGCATGACTTATGCTTTCTTTCGAGAGTGTTTTATTAGTGGCCTCAAGGAGGAGATTCGGGCCCATGTCCTCATGGCTCGACCCTCGACTTGGGTGGAGGCTACAAAAATGGCTAAAGAAGCACAACAGGTGGTATCATCTCAAAACCGAAAACCCTCCTTTATCCCTCACCCTAAACCCATCACTCCCACTACTCCCTCCGATCCATTAAAAATCCAAAAATTGACCAGGGCTGAAATGGATGAATGCCAACTCAAAGGCCTTTGTTATAATTGTGATGACAAATATTTCCCTAGCCACAAGTGTAAGGAACAAAAGCTTTTTATGGCCATCTCTGAGGACATTTCAGAAGAGGATGTTGAAACTCCCCTTGTGTCTGAGTCACTTGAAATCACTGACATAACCCCTCCCTCAGACGCTCCCGAAGTAGAACCCGTCATTTCCCTCAATGCTCTCACTGGTTTTTTCACTCCCCAAACCCTCAAGTTAATCAGGTACATCAAGCATCGGAAGGTCATCATTCTGGTTGATAGTGGAAGCACCCATAATTTTATTCATCGCCGCATTGCCCAAGAAACTCATTGCTACATCCATGCTGTTAATAATTTCCAAATCATGATTGCCAATGGTGGTTCCATGAAATGTGGAGGGCGCTGTGAAAATGTGCGTCTCCAAATCGGTGACTACCACCTAAAATCCCATATGTTTTCTATCGACATGGGTGGTTGTGACATTGTGTTGGGTGCCGACTGGCTAGGAACTTTGGGTCCCAGTCTCATGAATTTTAAGGCATTAACCATGCAATTTGACCAGGAAGGCCATCAATATAAATTCCAGGGCATCACTACTGGTTCACCTGAGGTCATTAGTTCCCATCGCATGGAAAAGCTGCTCAAAAAAGGTCATTCTGGTGTCATTGCCCAACACCATGCCATTCAAGCAACAGAAACACCCCTGGTGCCGCATGACCTCCAAGCTCTCCTTTTTAAACATCAAATGGTATTTTCCACTCCCCAAGGCCTCCCTCCTTCCCGCGGTGTTCATGATCATTCCATTCCCCTTGTACCCGTAAGCCTTCCTCCCAATATACGTCCATATCACCACCCCTTCTCACAAAAAAATGAAATTGAGAAAATGGTCCAGGAACTCCTTAATGCAAGCGTTATCCGCCCTAGTACGAGCCCTTACTCTTCTCCTGTAGTCATGGTCCTAAAGAAAGAAGGTTCTTGGAGAATGTGTCTTGACGTCTGTGCCCTCAACAAACTGACCATTAAAGACAAATTTCCCATTCCAGTCATTGATGAGCTCCTGGATGAATTGAGTGGCGCCCAATTCTTTACTAAACTTGATCTTCGCTCGGGCTATCACTAGATATGTATGAAAGAGGCAGACATTCCCATGACGACCTTTCTCACTCATGAGGGCCACTATGAGTTTTTGGTCATGCCCTTTGGCTTGTGTAATGCTCCCTCCACCTTACGAAGCCTCATGAATCATGTCTTCCATCCCTTTCTCCGTCATTTTGTCTTAGTTTTCTTTGATGATATCCTCATCTATAGAAAAAATTGGACCGACCATCTTACTCATGTGGATCAAGTTCTCCATCTCCTCTCCCAGCACCAACTTTTCCTGAAACAGTCTAAATGTGCTTTTGGTGCCTCAGAAGTAGAATACTTGGGTCATCTGGTTGGCAAGGATGGCGTCAGGGTGGATCCGAAAAAGATTGAAGCTATGCAAGATTGGCTGCACCCAAAGACTCTTAAAAGATTGTGTGGATTTCTGGGATTAACAGGGTATTATCGCAAGCTTGTTAAGAACTATGGAAAGATTGCAACACCTCTCACTGCTCTCCTAAAAAAGAACTCTTTCACTTGGACTCCAGTTGCTGCTTAAGCTTTTCAAACCTTGAAGACAGCCATGTGCACCACTCTGGTTCTGGCCCTTCCTGATTTCACCAAGACCTTTGTGTTGGAATGTGATGCCTCAGGGAAAGGAATCGACACTATCCTTATGCAAGAGGGTCAACCTTTGGCCTTCACTAGCAAGCAACTATCTGAAAGGAATCTAGGCAAACCCATTTATGAAAAGGAAATGTTGACTATTCTGCATGCCGTTGAGCTATGGCGCCCTTATCTCTTGGGGCAATGCTTCCAAATCAAGACCGACCATCAAAGCCTCAAGTATTTTATGGAACAATGCATTTCCTCCCAAGAGCACAAAAAGTGGGTGACTAAGCTCTTTGGTTATGATTATGAGATCATTTACAAGAAGGGAAAAGACAATGTAGTGGCAGATGCACTGTCCCGAAAATATGAAGAAGAAGGATCCCTTTTTTCTCTTTCCTTCATTGTACCTGATTGGATCCCAAAATTTATGGTCCTTATACAGTTCTCAAACATGTGGGACAAGTCGCATATCAGTTAGCTCTGCCTAGTCAGTCGAAGCTACATCCAGTTTTCCATGTTTCATGCTTAAAGAAGGTGATTGGAACTCGGTGCCAAATTCAAACCAACCTTCCTAAGTTAGCTGAAGAAGGATCCATTTGGCTACAACCAGAAGCAGTTTTGGACCAGTGTGAGCGTCGCCTGCATCAGTGAACCATAAAGGAAGTGTTAGTCCAGTGGAAAGATACGAATCTAGCAGATGCCACTTGGGAACTAGCTACCATTCTGCAGCAGTTTCCTCATCTCAAGCCTTGAGGACAAGGCTGTTTTTAAGGGGGCGGACATGTTAGGGTCCTAACCTGCACATAGGTAGATTAATATATTCGGATGTAATAAAGGTAAATATTAATAAGGTCTTTCAATAAAATAGAATAAGGCGGATGTAAGAAGACCTAATAGAAGCTTCCACTTCTAGAAGAATCTTCCTCTAGATGCTTCTCTTGATAGACATTTTGTATAAATAAGGGTTGAGGGTATGAAAACCCTAGCTTGAAGATTATTGTAATAGAGCGCTGCTCGATTGGAGGTTTCCCCCTCAAAGAGGCCTGTGAACATTGCTTTCTGAATCAAAGTGCTATTTCTATTGCTGTTCTTATATCATTTCTGTGTTATTGTGGAGATTATGTTGGATATTTTACTGTTATTCTGCCATTTCTAGCATTTTATTTCTGTTATGCATATTTTATATGTCTGGTATCTTGCAACTCTCCTCCATTATCAAATCTCAAGCATTTGATTCTTGAATCCATCTCATTTTCAACCATTTCCTTGTAGATCTTGAAGTTTTCAAAAGCTTCTGACTTGTTCTTGAGAAAGCAAACTATAGTCATTCTTGTATAATCATCAACTAATAACATAAAGTATCTCTTACCTTTTAAGCCCTTTGTTGTAGTTGGTCCAAATAGATCAGTATGCACAATTTCCAGTGGTCTTGTTGTTGAATATTCTTTTGATTTGAACCTGGTCTTTGTTTTCTTTCCTTGTTTACAATGCTTGCATAAAGTGTTGGTTGGTTTCGTGATCTGGGGCATTTCTCTGACTGCTTCTCTTTTGCTGACTTTGACAAGGTTATCAAAATGCATGTGACCCATTTTTTTGTGCCATAGCCAACTTTCATCTTCCTTTCATAGACAACACTTTTCATTTCCAATTTCACTTAACACACATATGTTGTTTGAAGTTCTTTCAGTTGTATCGACCAATTTCCCTGAACCTTCTTTTCTTATCTCACACTTTTGTGAATCGAAAGTAACTTTATGACCTTGGTCACACATTTGACTCACACTTAGAAGATTATGTTTCATATCTTCTACCAGTAGAATGTTTCGTTCCTTTTCATTCTTGTTCCCAATTTGGATTGTTGCTTCTCCAATGATTTTGGATGAATTATCATTTCCAAAGGAGACTGATCCATTTCTTTCCTTTTGTAATGTAAGAAATTTTTCTTTATCACCTGTCATGTGTTTTGAACACCCATTGTCAACATACCAACTACGTTTCTTTTGCTTAGCTGTTAGAGAAATTGTGCATTCTTCATTGCTATATTGATCTTGCTTTCTTATCCGTGTCATTTTCTGAGGTTCTTGTCTGTGACTGTTGTTATTTTGTTGAGGTAATTTAGGAAGGACTGTCATTTTGCAGTCTTTGGCCATGTGTCCAAAATTGTTACATTTGTAACATTCCACTTCAGTGCTCAAGGAATAAAACCTGTTGTAAATTCTTCTTTGTGTTTCACTAGGTCTTCTTGAATAACCCCTTTGTGTATGACTCTCAAAGTTGTTATTGTTCTTGTTGTTAGCTTTGCAATTTATAGCTTTATGTGCAAAATTGTTACATGCATAACATAAACCAAAAAATATAGTTTGATACCTGGGAGTTGAAGATCTTTTGAAAGGAGGTGCTCTTATGAATCCTTCTTCTTCTTGAGGCCCATCTTTATGTTGTTGATTCTAAAATCTGAATCTTCTCGGTAGAGGAGTGTCCCTATAATCTTCCTTGTATATCTTCCTATCCCCTTTGATTGTTTCTGCATAGCTTTTTGGATTTGTTTCTTGCTCTGTTGTTTTGGAGCTTGATCCCTTTTCTGTCTAATTGTATCCAAGTCCAGACTTGTCAAGATGAGATTTTTGACTGCTGATAATGTTATTCAGAACTTTTGAGCTATTCTGCATATTTTTCTTTTGAATATCCTTTCTTAGTGTGACAATCTATACTTCCAAGTTTCCAATGATCTCGTCCTTTTATTCTAGTTGTTCTTTGAGTGCTTCTTAAGTTATTTTATCTTCTTCTATTTGAACCTTCAATTTTGTGATCATTTGTTCTAGTTCTTGAGTGTCCTTTTTCTTGTCTAGTTCTGCTTGTAGTTTCTTGTTTGTCTTCTTTTCTCTTCTGATAACTTCTATGGCACACATTAATTCTTCTCTATAGTCAACTTTTGCCTCTTCAATTTCTTCTTCGACTTCTTCTTCGGCTTCTTCATATTCTTCTTCGGAGTCTTCTTTGTCAGAGTCTTTTACTGCCATGAATAAAACTCTTCCTGCCTCACTGTCACTGACTTCATCTTCATCCGATGATGAGATGTCTTCTTTGATGCATAAGCTTTTCTTGAAATATTTCTTTGTAGTTATTTTGCCTTTATATGTGTTTTTGCCTTTTGAGTAACCTTCATCATTTCTCTTTTTCTTGTGGGGACATTTGTTAGTAAATTGACCAATACCATCACAATTAAAACAAATTAAAGGAAGCTTACCTCTATACCTACGGTTGGTTCCCTTGTTCAGTCTATTGACGAAGTTGGCCACTTCTTCATCATCTTTTGAGACGTCATTGTTGTTGCTATATTCTTCTTGTTCCTTTTTCTTTTCTTTGATCTTTTGGATGCTTTGAAGGCTGTTTCTTTTACATCTGGATTTTCCTGTTCAATTCTCATCTCATATGCTGTGAAGATTCCATGCAGTTTGTCCATGCTTATTGAGTTTAGATCTGATCTTTCTTCTAGTGTTGATATCTTAGGGTTGAATCTCATAGGAAGAGATCTTAGTACCTTTTGAACAATTACAATTTCTTCGTTTTCTTCTCCCAATCCTATGATTGCATTCACTGTTTCATCGACTCGTAATAAGTAGGCTGCGATATCTTCATCTTCCTTCATTTTTATTTGTTCGAACTAACCTCTGTAAGTTTGAAGCTTTGTTGCTTTAACTTTTGAATCTCCTTCATAAATATTTTGAAGCTTGTCCCAAATCTCTTTAGCAAATTTACAATGTGCAACTTTGGTGAATACCGTATCACTAAGACCATTCAAAAGTGCATTTTTGGCTTTGGAATTATTCTCACCGAGTTTCACTGCTTTGTCATTTGTTGGTGGAACTGCTAGTGCTGTGTATCCATCTACAATTGATTGCCAAACTTGAAATCCCTGTGTTTGTATATATGTCTTCATCCTTATGATCCAAAAAGCATACTTTTGTCCATCAAACTGTGGTATTCCATTTTTATACAAGTTGGTACTCTCCATGATCTACCTTTCAGTGGTTAAACTGATTTCTGAAGGAACCTTCTCTGATACCAATTGTTGGATTACTGAAAGGGGGGGTGAATCAGTAATAGCATAATTATAACCTTTTTCTTCAAATGTTATATCAATGTAGAATTATTATCCAATAATGAGCAGTAAGAAATAAACAATCACACACATACACAGTACACCAGTGTTTTACATGGAAACCCAAATCGGGAGACAACCACATAATGTTTTTTCTTATATGTCTTGAAGAATTACATTCATTGGAAGCACCAACTTCCTTTGTTTTCTAGCTGCAATTGGAAGGAGGCTCGAAACCCCTAGTTTCTCAGGCTACAACCTGAGGGAAGCTCCAACTCCCCAATTCTCTGGATACAACCAGAAGGAGGCTACAAACCCCTATGTTCTCCGGCTACAACTGGAAGGTGGCTACAACCACCTGTCCTTGCCACGTCCTTCCACCCTGAAGTAGAAATAGAATGATGGAACCACTGTCACACTATCACTATGAGATATACCATTGTAAACGTATACCAATAAATATGAACCATGCATCAACTTGTACCTCAACCTGTAATCAACCTGTACCATAAGCAAGTGCATCAACCATGCACCAACCTGTACCAAACAACCTATAATCAACCTGTACCATACATGTACCTTAACCAAAAGCCCTCATCATCATCCAAATATGATTTGTAACTCTATAATAGACCTGGTGTATATGATCACATGCCTACAAACCTTCCTTAACTTTGACAACAAGAGACTAGCATCTTCATCAAACTTCTCACATGACTAGTTTTTGGATTAGTCAACAACCCTAACTTGAAATGATGATAACTTTGTACCTATAATGAATAAATATCTAAAACTGATAAACAATATTCTTTAGTGTGTTTTATGCAATTCCTCCAGGTGTCACTATTTGGAACCTCTCAGAAAAGGAGTTATAGCAAAAATGGCATACCTTGCTGAAATCTGGCTTATTCTAGATAGCGGCCTTGTAGAGCATGCCCTGCACAAAATATTTGTTAAATCAATCTAAAACTACTAAAAAACATATTACATACTGTACTCTAACCAACACATTTGGTTTCACTGAATTTGGATCTGTTTTGAATAAGTTATAACATTTTTACCCGAAACACTTGTTTTTGACTAGTTTCAGGACTAGCCACAAATCCTAATTTCCACGGAGTGTATCTCTAAAAATACAACGACCCACAAGATGAATTTTTTACCACAGATAATTGGATATGTTACCTCAATGGAATAGCAATTTCAAGGTCTGAATCATTATATAAAAAATTTATGGCAAAAATGGTGAGATGACCTGGAAAAAAACATACCTTAGAAAGCACCATCAAAAGAATTTATCCTTCCTTGCATTTCAGCCTTCTTTTCTTCACCTTCACTCAGAAATTCGGCATATATATACTTGGTTACCTCAGAAACCTATAGATATTCAATATGCTCAAGTGTGATTAAAATGAGAGAGCCTAGCCTCTTATTTATACTCTCCAAGTAGCTTCCTTAAAAACATCTTCTAGGTCACTTGGCCCCACTTTCCTTATTTTAGGGTTAACCCACTTCTAATTTCTCCATTAAATTTATTATTGAAATAATTT
>JASDQU010735825.1:81803-110483 GCA_032191745.1 Picea mariana | reverse complement strand
TTACATTGTTTGACCCACTTTATATAGTGCTACCATCACCTAAGAACATTCTAGAGGAGGAATCTTCTAGAAGTAGAACCTTCTAGGAAGTCCTCTTACATTTATTATATCTAACTACCCATTTATTATATCTAACTACCCATTTATTATATCTAACTACCATAGTGGGCCTTATTTAATAATAGTGGACCTAGTCCACCTTACATTGAATGGTCTCCACTATTATCACTATGGGCCCTCTGGGCCTCCCCACTACCTCTCTAGCTACCTTACAGATTATATCTGAAAAAATCTGGGTGGTCAAAGGTGTTAGCGGATGTTTACAAATCGATGCATTTGTATAAGGCACAAGCACCAATGCGTATATACACCTACAACATCGGTGCTATACACTTAACTTCAATCAGTGAGGCCGTAAAATATGAAAGCATCGGGGCAGTAAAATATTTAAGCACCAAGGCGTTTGTCTTATAGGCACCAGGGCTTTGACATCAAAACACACCGGGGGAGTTAAAAATAATTAAGCACCAGGGATTTCTTCATAGAACGCACCAGTGCGTTATTAATAAGAAGGCATCAATGCTGTATAAAATAATATGCATTGGTGTGTTACACGGAAAAACACCCCAATGCATTAAAAATAGAAAGCATCGATGCTTTGTAGTATCAAACAATCCTCGGTGCTTAACAATAACACAATAGCGTCGGTGTGTATCAATAACACATACACACTAGTGCTTCATATAAGATTAATGCACCGATGACCAATTTTTTAATGCAATTTTGTGGTATTAAATTAATATTGAAACTAATGCTAATTGATTACATAAAAACATCAGTGCAAATTTCATATGAAACGCACCGGTGAGTTTTAATTTTAAATGCATCGATGAGATTAATAATTAAAATACACAGAGAATCATCGACCTGTGATAGTGCAATTATTGTTATTTTTAATTCCATTATTTATCAAAAAAATTACATATATATTATATTTTGATTAGTGAATTTGGATATGATGTTTGGATTAATTTGTTATATCATCAGATTTTGCATCTCTTCATTATAATATTTAGTCATCCATATATTTAATCAGCGATGTAAAATTTCATAGCGACATTGGACAACACAATAGAATAAATTAAAACATATTTTATTATATGAATAAGATGGTCTTTGTCATACAAAATGCGACACTTATCGATAATCTCTTGTCTTTCAATTGGGACACTATGTCCATTACATTAAACAAAAATGTATGATTTTCACAAACAATCATTTCAAAAAACTACAATTGCAACTTGCATTGATATCCAAATATATTGGTCATCATTCTTCACTCGAACTGCTATTAATGCTCGAGCTACTTCCATGCCTTGAGTTATTTTTCTGAATGTTTGGTTGATTGTCTCTATTGTTTTTTTCTTCTTGAAGTTCCATCTACAAACATAAAAATAAACTGTAATGAGTCTATATACATTGGTGAGAATAATGAAAATTGAAATAAACAATATACATGAATGTAAATTGAAAAACGACGTACCTCCAAAGCAAGAAGTGACTAATGAGTCATACACATATGTTCAAAATCAAATCTCATGCCTTGTTTCAACAATTCTTCTGTTGGCTTAATTCCATACTTTGTTTCCTGCAAGTTTTATACCCCATAATAAATCATAGATTTAATATAAAGTATTATTTTTTTTCATTAGTTATAAAATGATGGAAGTAAAACAACATAGATTATACTTAAAAATTTGACAATTAATTTTTGATATGTCAACATATACTCACAACCCTTAATTAACCCAATGTCAATGAATTTTTCTGATGGCTCTTCTTTGTATGTTAGCACCTGTTTGAATACATTCAAGGATGGTTGTTGTAAAACAACTTAAAATATACAAAAAAAAAACCTTAAGTTGTTATAAGGAAATAACAATTACTCACAAACTTTGCTACCGACCCTTTTCTTCCTTGTCTTCCAGTTTTATGTGCAAAACGAGTTCCATTTTTTTTCTTTTCTGTAAGAGAATATTTGAAAATTAATATTTAATGTATAATTAATTATTTGTACCTAATAGAAAAATTCATGGTTACATATATTTGAAGCATGTTGTTGTTGATATAGCTCCTCATGCAATGCAATTATGTCTAATTCTTTCATCATCTCCTTGTACACTTTTTTGGACATTTATACTGACATATTTTAGATATCAGCTCATTGGTCCTCCGTGATTTTCATAGTTTTCCTGAAAAAATAACATGACAATAAAGTATTTTTATATTGATATATGAAAACTAAATATCACAAAATTGATATATTACTAAATGAATACTTTGTAATATATATATATATATATATATATATATATATATATATATATATATATATAAGGAAAAAACCTTTTAGCGGAGGTTTCAAGTGTTACAAAATTGACAAAAATTGGCAAAAAACATCCACTACATCATCTATTATCGATAGTCGGAGGTGTTAGCGGATGTTTACAAATCAATGCGTTTGTATAAGACACAAGCATCGATGCGTACATACAACTACGACACCAGTGCGGTTCACTTAACATCAATTATCGGGGTGTTTGTCTTATAAGCACTGGGGATTTAACAACAAAACGCACAGAGTTAAAATAATTAAGCACCAGGGCTTTCTTCATAGAATGCATTAGTGCGTTATTAATAAGAAGGCAACGATGTTGTATAAAATCATATTCACCGACGCGTTACATGGAAAAACGTCCCGGGACATTACAAATAGAAAGCATGGTGCATTTCTGTAACAAAAAACCCCCAATGCTTACCAATAACACAATAGTGCCGGTGCATAACAATAACACATACGCACCAGTGCTTCGTATAAGATTAACGCACCGATGGCCAAATTTTTAATATAATTTTTTGGTATTAAATTAATATTGAAACTCGTGTTAATTGATTACATAAAAGCATTGGTGCGAAATTTCATATGAAACGCCCCGATGGATTTTAATATTAAACGCGCCGATGAGATTAATAATTAAAATACACTAAGAAATATCGACCTGTGATAGTGCAATTATTGTTATTTTTTAATTCCTTCATTTATCAAAATTTTTACATATATCTTATATTTTGATTAGTGAATTTGGATATGATGTTTGGATAAATTTGTTATATCATCATATTTTGCATCTCTTCATTATAATATTTAGTCATCCATATACTTTATCATCAATGCAACATTTCACAGCGACATTGAACAACACAATATAATAAATTAAAACATGTTTTATTATATGAATAAGAGGGTCTTTGTCATACAAAATGGGACACTTATCGATAATCCCTTGTCTTTCAATTGGGACACTATGTCCATTACATTAAACAAAAATGTATGATTTTCACAGACAATTATTTCAAAAAAATACAATTGCATCTTGCATTGATATCCAAATATATTGGTCATCATTCTTCAACGGAACTGTTGTTAGTGCTCGAGCTACTTCCATGCCTTGGGTTATTTTGCTGAATGTTTGGTTGATTGTCTTGATTGTTTTGTTCTTTTTGAAGTTCCATCTACAAACATAAAAATAAACTATAATGAGTCTATCTATATTGGTGAGAATAATGGAAATTGAAATAAATAATATACATGAGTGTAAATTGAAAAGTGGCATACCTCCAAAGCAAGAAGTGACTCATGAATCATACACATATGTTCAAAATCAAATCTCATGCCTTGTTTCAACAATTCTTTTGTTGGTTCAGTTCCATACTTTGTTTCCTGCAAGTTTTATACCCCATGATAAATCATAGATTTAATATAAAATATTATTTTTGTTTCATTAATTATAAAATGATGGAAGTAAAACAACATAGATTATATTTACAAATTCGACAATTAATTTTTGATATGTCAACATATACTCACAACCCTTAATTAACCCAATGTCAATCAATTTTTCTGATGGATCTTCTTTGTATGTTAGCACCTGTTTGAAGACATTCAAGGATGGTTGTTATAAAACAACTTAAAATATACAGAAAAAAAAAAACCTTAAGTTGTTATAAGGAAATAACAATTACTCACAAACTTTGCCATCAACCCTTGTCTTCCTTGTCATCTAGTTTTATGTGCATAATGAATACCATTTTCTTTTCTTTTATGTAAGAGAATATTTGAAAATTAATATTTAATGTATAATTAATCATTTGTACCTAATAGAAAAATTCAATGATTACATACATTTTAAGCATGTTGTTGTTGAGATAACTCCTCCTGTGATGCAATTATGTCCAATCTTTTGACCATCTTCTTGTACACTTTTTGGGAAATTCCTACTAACATATTTTGGATATCAACTCGTTGGTCCTCTGGTATTTTCATAATTTTCCTGAAAAAATAACATGACAATAAAGTATTTTTATATTGATATGTGAAAACTAAATATCACAAAATTGATATATCAATAAATGATTCTTTTTGGTTGTTGTATGTTTTTACTATTGCAAGTCTGATAGGTCTCATTGACCATTGCGCTGGAAATGCTTCCTGTAGTTTAAATATAACCTGGTTATTGGAATCATTGGATTGATTTCTATATTGTAAGTGGAAAGTACATCGATAAGTTCGTTCCACTATATCCCTCATTGTTCTGTAAAAGTTCCCCCCCCTTTAATTAATCTCCAACACCACTCCAGATGAGCTAAGGACCAATTCATCATCATTTACATCTTCTATATTAATTAATTTTGTTTTTTTATGATGAAATTTTGTCCCCTCGTTGTTGGTGCATGTAGAACATTAAACATATGTGAATTAATAGATTGTTTGAAACATCTCATCTAATATTCCCAAGTATATTATTAATGAAAATTAAAAAAAAAAATCACATTGAATAGTAATTTTTTATTCACCCGATTCATTCCTTTGCAATTTTTCCATTAAGCTTTTACGCTCTTCTGCACCTAGATTAGAAATAATATTATTGAGCTTCTTCATTTTTTGGCCTTGCTTAACACACACTAACCAATACATATTAGTTAAACTTACATATAGTTCAACCATATTAATGTTTTATAGAATTTACAGAGTACCTGCCTTTTTTGTTTTTCTGGATGTGTCATCATTGTGTCAACAATAAATTTTCTTATTTGAACTCTTTTCACTCATATTTTTATCAATATACAACCTGTACCATTCAATACAAAAATTATTAAATATGTTTTATAAATAAATCACATAATTTTCAGCAGAAAAAATCGTTGTAACTGGTGCAATTTTTATATACAAAGCACTGGTGCGTTTATTACATAAAACACACCAGTGTGTTCCATACAACAACACACATCGAACAATTTGATTTCTTTTTTTAAATATTGTGAATTACAACAGTGCGATATATATAGAAGACATCACAACGACTATAGTAGAAAACAAAAACATAGCAAAAAAAATTAAACATTTATTAAAAAAAAAAACAATAGAAAACTTAAACACTGACGAGAAGAAAAATAAAAAAAAATTACGTGACATCATTTTCTATGTTTTTTAGATGAGAACATCGATGATATTTTTTTTTATGCACCATATTTTTTAATTTTCTTTTTTAAAAATAATCTTGCTTATTCGGTGCGTTCCTTATACATAAACACATTGGTGCGTTTCTGTTGAAAATGCACACTAGAAAAGCGGAAAACGTTTAAAAAAATGTCAAATCAGAAACCGTTAAAAAAAAAAAAAGGCAGAGGGCCGACAACTTATGGGGTCCAATGCAATAAGTGGTCTCTTTGCATCACATACCAAAAATTTATATATAGGAAAACAAACCCATTAGATCTAAAATATCTAAAACAAAAAGCCCTAATTCTGAAGTGATAAAGGGAGTTAAAGCCTAGGGTGAAATTTTGCATTCAAGTAAGAAAAAAAAAGGGTTTAAGGTAAGTATGGATTTGTTTATTTTTATTTTTTCTGAATGTAAGGTTTTGAGTGAATCACTATACCCTTCAAATCCTGATTTTCAGAATATTTCTGTTGTTCCAAAGTATTCTTCTACCTCCCTGATATGTCTCTCTTCCAAATCTATTTCCTGTAAATTTTGGAAAAATAATGAAAATATTGAATACCTTCTTAATATTAAAAAAACTTTATGAAAAGGGTTTAGAGTGAATCACCATACCCTTCAAATTCTCCTATTCTGAATAATACTGTGGTTCCAAAGTATTCCGCTCCACAATGTTCCTCCGTATGTCTCTCTTGCAAGTCTCTCCCCTGCAAAATTTTGCAAAATAATGAAATATTGAATAGATTTTTAGTATTTAAATGACTTTATGAGATTTTATTCCCACTCTTTTTTTAATTGTTTGAAAGAATTGCGTTTTTTCTTCTTCGGCACAATGATGCGTTTATGTAAGACGCATCGGTGTGGACATATTATATTACGCACTGCTACGTCCAGATTATTTGTCACACTGAAGATATATAATTGTTTTTTAATTACAAAATCAAGAAACACAATGTGGATGATTTTTCAATACACAGGTGCTTATTGTTAATATGCGCACCGATGTGTTTGTGGTTTATAAGCGCACCAATATTCATTTAAAGTTATTTGAACTTTTATTTGCACACAAAATAGTATATTCATCTCAAATTATCTTTTATGATGAATTCACATGACTTATAATACTTCAGTATACATTTTACGTTTTATGTCGCCTTATTCTTAAAAAATGGTTTCAAAACTATATTCAAACTTAGATTGTGGTATGGTCCTTGAAATTTATTTTAGATATGTATAGGAAAATTTATTGCTAATTTTGTTGAAATGCAAGGAGAAAATCTTATTATATGATCAAATGGCCAATTATTCAAATTCCAGCCCATTCCACATTGTTCAAAGTCTATCACAGAGTTCTCCCTTTCCATCTCCAGCAAGTTTAACTTATTTTATTTATGTTTCGATTATCTCATTGAATTGTTTTTTATCCATGTGAATCTGAATAAAAATGTATCCAAATTTGCAGGATCCTGATTCATAATCGAGTTCAGATGTAGACAATATTCCAGTACCGGTTCAAAAACGTTGAAAGGTCTTATCAGGAGCAACATACTGCAAGCAGTTGGTAGATGAAAATGAACAACTGCTTTACCTTGCCAATTGTGGCATTCCATTTGCCAGCTGCAATCCTTGGTTGACGATGGTAATAATTGTTTGGTATAATGTAATTTGAACAAACAAATTATTGCATTGTGCTTACTAATATCATTGATGTACTGATGTTCAACATTTTTGAAATTAGGATTCTTCTGATGATGAGTGACCAACCTACAATGTTCCGTTGCACCCCACAACAATGTCAACCCGAGAGAAGGCCGCAATGAGAGCACAACTTGGAGAGGAAGCGTACCAAGAATGGTTGAATCAACCACCTATTCAATTCCCACTATGTCCAAATTCACCAATTAGGAATGACTACAATAATATGAGTAGTTCTTCAGAAGTTGGCAATGGAGACAATAAAAAAGAGGTTGGTATGGATGATTACTTATGGGATATGAATGTCATGGATACAATGTTAGATGCATTATAGAACGATGAGCTAGGGGATGATGCCCATATCAATGATACCATTTTCAAAACCCTAAAATCTGCTTCCACCACCCCTCTCTTTGGACCTAGTGCCCGGTCAAAGTCTACCCAACTTGAGACAAAAATGTTACTTTACAATGTGAAATCAAAGTTTGGCATGTCAAACGCATGTTTCTCAACAATATTGAGGTATTTGACTAGCAAGTGCCTTATATTAATTTTGCAAAATCTTGTCATAGTACAATCAACATTAGAAATGGTTGCTTTTATAAACGTTAAATGACCTTGTACATTAATTCTATTGCCCACTAATTGCAGGATATTCAAAGATAAGGTTCTTCCTAGTGATAATGTTTTTCCTGGTAGTTGCGAAGAGGCAAAGCAGCTGTTGAAAATGTTGGGTGATGAGTATATATCATATCATGCATGTCTGAATGATTGTATTCTATATAGAGGAGAATATGCAAAAAAAGAGATATGTCTGAAATGTGGGCATGACATGTACCATAAATCAAATCAAAATGGTAAATCACATGGTCCTCCTCATAATATATTGAGGCACATGCCTATAATCCCAAGGATTCAAAGCCTCTTTCGTTACAAAGAATTAGCTATGTTGCAGGGATGGCATGCCTCGCACAGAAGTGAGTCGGGAGTTATGCGAATCCTAACAGATTCAATAGCCATGGAGCATATAGAGAATACATGGCCAAAAAAATTCAAGGATGAAGTACGAAGTCTACGACTCAACATAGCAATGGATGGCGTGAACCCATATTCCCTCCAAAACACCAACTATTGTGTTTGGCCTATAGTAGTGATCAATAACAATATCCCCCCATGGTTTTCCATGAAGAATGGACATCTTATGTTGGCTCTTATAGCCCCTGATAGAAGACAAATGAAGAATATTGATGTCTACCTACAACCATTGGTAGATGAATTGAAGGAATTACGGGAATGGATACATGTATACGATGTATCAAGACCCATCGCAACAGAGAGGAATTTTACGTTGTATAGCATATGTGCTTACACCACACATGATTATCCAGGCTTATGAGTTTTCTCTGGTAATTAACATGTTTATTGATTTTTTTATATATGTAAAAATATTTATTTGCATATTTTATTCATCGTGATTGACATTCTATTCTTAAATGTTAACGTGTTATGTATACAATGATTTCATAGGTCTTGTAACTAAAGGATATCATGGATGTAAATGTTGTGGACCTTCTCTAAAGGTTAGGTGGTCCGACCACCTATGAAATCCAATGTACGAATGCTCGAGGGTATTCCTCCTAGAAGAACACCCTTATAGAAGAGAAACATCCGCTTTCTATGGTAAACTAGAGAGAACCCATATGACTTCAATAATGATACCAACAAAATGACTTAGAGCATATGAGAGAGAAGGAGAAGAGGATTACAAAAATGTTCGATTCAAATGGGGAGCCTATGTTCGATGATCCATAATTCTTCGACACCCATGTTGAGAAATTTCCCATTGGAATGAAAAATAAATCTATCTTTTATGAGCTCCCCTGTTGGAAGCATCTTAAGATTGCCCACTTACTAGATCCCATGCATATATTTAAAAATGTTTCATCTTCTTTATGGAGGCACACATCATCAAAAGAAAGTGACACATTGGCTATGAGGAGAGATCTTCTTTCTTCAAAAACTAAAAAGAAACATTGGCCAAGATAAGAAAGTAGAGGAGAGGTTGGTCCCTCTTGGTCTTTCAAAGAAGGTGATGTCCCATGGATTTTGAAGAAAGAAGATCTTTCTTTGACAAAGTTATATTGGATGTGAAGGTGCCTTATTTATATGGGTCTTCCCTACGACGTTGCTTCACTGTGCGTCAAGACCATTTGCTGGGGTTGAAATCACATGACCATTTGAACCTTCTAAAGGTACGACGTATGTCAAAAATATGATTTTGTTATTTGTAATTTTATTTTTATGCCATGGAATAAAACATAATTAAATTTTTATGTGTTTACTTTGTAGTGTCATTATCTTATGCTCGTGCATGGGTGTGTGAACCATGACTTCCCCCATGACCTAAGGTGTGCCATATCTAAATTATCTGCAATTGTACAATGGATCACATCAAAGGAAATTCATATGGCTAGCATTCCACGGTGGCATCAAGAGATAGTTGAGATTGTTTGTATGTTTGAGAAGGAACTATTGTTGAGTTTCATGGACTTGCAGGTTCATATTCTAGTTCTCCTAGTAGATGAGGTTGAATTAGTAGGGGTGGTCTCCTATCGTTGGATGTTTTTTTTAGAGAGGTACATGAAGAAATTGAAAGGATTTGTTCATCAAAGGGAAAAACCCGAAGGGTATATGGCAGAGGGGTACATATCATATGAGTCTTTCTATTATTCCAGTGAGTACACCAAACAAATCGACAGCACACCAGGTGTAGTGATTTGAGACGATGAAAGAGATGAAGACAAAAGAGAAGGGGAGATTCTCCAAACGAATGGAAAAAGAAACTTGATAAATAGTAAATGATTTATCGTTTGTCAAATTTCTACACAGTAACTATTCACACTGAAATTCATAATGTATATTTTCATGATCTCATATGTACTATATGTTGGTTTTATTTCATGAATACATCAGCGAATTCATAAATTGATGCCATAAATAAATTCATTCTTTACAATTCGGAGGCAACACAACCATGGGTCGCATTGTATGAACATAAGAGGAGGAAATGGGAAAGTGAAAGTAAATAATCCAGACGGTTGAATAGTAGAAGCATGCCTTATCCTGATAATTTAAAAGAAAATATGCCAATGATATGCCCAAAGAGTTGCATTATTGACTAGGTCAGAGAGAAATATGGTGCATCCGGTCATTACTCGCGTGAAGAAGAGGATGCACTAAACATAGGGATTGGTTGCAACAACTCGGTAATAATCTTTTTGTGTACATAATTTTTAACTTCGTAATGCACATTTGAATTGTAAGTACATCTATATTATTTTATATTTTAATGGTCAAGTTATTAGACACATATTGAAACTATGATTTGTTCATTTTTTATAGGTGAATTTGTTCCCATCTATGTGGGCATATGAACATCATTTTCGCACAGAGGATGTTGATGATGGACACATGACACAAGACTATGGAGTGCAAGTTGAGTTCGACCAATCTAGTCGTGCTTGCCACCATGATCAAAACACCATACAGGGGAAGTTAGGTTATGTCGGAAATATACAAGAGATCATTCGAGTGAACTTCTCTTCTTTCCAATGTTTTATTTTTAGGTGCAAGTGGTGGGACACCTTTGATTGGAATAATGTACAGGAAGATCGTGATAGTGGGATGATATGTATCAACTCTAAAAATATGTGGGATGAAGCTAAGGAGCCTTATATTTTCCCAAAACACTTCAACCAAGTGTTTTTTTACCCAGATGTGTTGGATAGGGATTGGTGGTTTGTATTAAGACACAACCCTAGATCAAAACATATTTTTGAGAACAACAGTGTTATTATGCCAAGCAAGGAAGATAATGAAGGAGATGACAACATAGAGTGATATGTACACGTTTTATTTCATCTTTAATATTGTTGTTGTATCTTTTTGTTATATTCTTTATTTCGTTAATTATATTTATTTTATTCATCTTCTAACAGAGGAAATGTTAAGTTAATTATAATGTAAATCTTTGAACAATTTTAGTTGGTTAACAATCAATTTGATGCGTAACGTGTGTCTTTCAAATTATTTGTGATTGCATGGAACGTTTTTTATTTGAACATATTTATATGTCGTTACATATATTTAAAAATGTTTCATCTTCTTTAAGTATTTCCAATTGTGAAATCCTGAAAAATGTTAAATGTCCAGTTGAACTTTTAATGGGATATGAAATTCTACTTTTTATGTTGATATAATTAGATGTAATGATATGGTTGATACACATGTTTAATAGTACAACATTTCTGAGGATATGTTAACATGATGATTCAAAAATCGAGTTTATGTTCATTTATTTTGTAGATTTAAAAGCAAGATTAACAAAAAAAGTGGTTTGTGATTAAAAAATTAAATGTATAACATGATTTTGTGATAATTTGGTTTTTAACTAAAATAGTGTTTGTTAGTTTACATACTTGTATCCTTGTTTTTGAAAATATTTATAAAATTATGCCCCCAATGTTGAGTAAAACCACAATTAATGAAGTAATATTTTAAAATTTGATAGCAATCAACTTACGAAATAATGACAAAAATAACAATAGGAAGATTTGCATCCATAAAATTTTAAAGCCAATAGAATGCTTATCATTGGAGATCATAATTTTTTTATAATATCAATTTTTAGTGTAGAAGAGTCTATTCAAAAAGAGTAATTAGTACAATGGAAAATAATATTTATTCATATGTAATTTCTTTTTTGAAAAAAAAATAGTTAGAATGAATATGTATAATGAACTATCTATGCAATTATAGTTTCAATTTTATAATTATAGTTTCAACCATATTGAACTTTGCAATTTATAAAAATAAACGTGATGATGATAACCATCTTATAAAAAACATAAACAACATCTAAAATACACATTTATATTCGCTAGCTAACATCATCTAATTATATATACCTCTAGCACATATAAATATCGTTAATTAGCTAGCACACATATATAATAATTTAACAGGGCATCATCATTGTGATCACATCTAACAAAAGACAAGCATTTTCTAACATCATCATCACACACATCTAACACGCATCATTTAACATTACACATATCTAACGTGACTTAAAAATGTACACATCAACATCAACATATTATAAATTAATTAAGTATATCATCATGATCAACAAGAAAAATGCACGTCTAATGAACAATGTTATAACATACACATCTATCAAGCACATTTAACATCCAAAACTAACATGACCTAACAATATACACATCAACATCAACATATAAATTAAGTACATCATCAACATGATCAATAGAAAAAAACACCACACACACACACACACACACACATATATATATCATGGACAAGTCAAATAACTGCTATAACATATTGGGTCCAGCCGATGGCATAATCTGCATATCTACAACAGTAGTGGAGGCCTAGTTTGTAGTGGAAGATGATGGATGATGAATAGGTCACAACTGCTCATCTAGGTGAGGTGAAAGAGGAGGATGAGAAATAGGTCCGACATGCTCATCCAGATAAGGTGAAAGAGGAGGATGAGGAATAGGTCTGACATGCTCATCTAGGTGAGCTGAAAGAAGAGAATGAGGAATATGTGCTTCCTCCTCACGATCTAGGTGAGGTGAAGGAGGATGAGTAGGATGTGGAGAAGGATGATGACGACCACCCTCATTAATCAATGGGGTACTGGACGAATGGGCTGTACTGGAAGAAGAGTTGTGCCTATCATTGGGAGCCCTCCTCGCTTCTAGTAGCCTGGCAGCTCCAACGATATGACGCACAAGAGGCATCAAATCATGAAAAATCTCTCTCCAAATATCCAAGAGTGTAGGATCTATCTTGATGTCTCATTAGGGCAGGGTAGACTCCCACCTCAGTCAAAAGTGCAGAGAGTCGATCACCCAACTCCAACTTAAATCTAGTATCGAGCCTACGACGCATACCGCCAAGTATCTGCATCTGAGGACCCTGACCCACCGTAGCCTCGGGTATCATCTCCTCATCATTATATGCTGGGGGGAGGAGGCACGTCCCCAATGAAAGTGCAAATATCTACAATATATATAGTACAAAACAATAATTACATAGTTAATTCATTAAACAATTTAATAAAACAAGTTAAAGAACCTGTTAGAATTAATTTTATTCTAATTAAGTAAGACAATAAAATGAAACTATATTAATTAAAAAAAACACTAATATTACCTCTATCATCTGGTGTCTCATCTGTTGTGAAGAGGATGTTCGAACATCCGTATCAATCCAAACCTGCGTAAGGACACGACACCATGATGAACATGTGATCTGTTGCACTGCCTAGTAGCCCTAGCGTGTCTGGCGCAATCCTGGCCGAAAACTCCGCCTGGACCCTCTTGGGTATCATCTCCCCCCACATGCGCATCTGCACATGAGTCCTTGATCTAGGAGGTTGATGGAAAAAATTCAGCCTCGTCTCTGGAAACCTCTCAAAAAATAAGTAAAACATATATGAGGCAAATGGGAAGTTTGACCTTCCACGTATCATAGCTCGACATTTGTTGAGCGCTATACAAAAATGTTGTAAAAAAATGGCAGATCATCTGATACACCATGGACATTGTACCAACGAATGAACATAATACAAAAGAGGGAAGCTAATGCGCTTCCCATCACTAGTAAAATGGGCTATGGTAGTCACTAAGAGTGAGAGGCACCTAACTTCCTCTGCACCGAAAGAGGCGATTTTCAATTGTCCCCCAAACACCTGAAAATTAGCTGGGGATAGTACCTCAACCCCAATATATCGCTGAGAGTACATGAGATGACTCTCAGCAGCAACATCTAATGGGACATCTCAGAACTGGGGAAAATCCTCCCCTCTCCTAGATAGCCCATTGATAAAGTAAATATCCTCCTTAGTGGATGGTACCACTGATCCATACCCACACAGAAATCATGTCAATGGACATCCCATCGACGGATTAGATGCACCAACAATTCAGAGTGCCCCTTAAGGGATGTAGGCTCCTCATAGTACTTAAGGAGGTCTAGATCCCTCAAGAGAGAATGAGTCATTGGAGTAATAGGGCGAGGGTACAAATCCCTCTCCCTCTCCCTTGTTTCCCATTCATGTACAACAATGTACAAGTACACTCTCTGCTCCTACTGTTGTTGTTGCTCTCTCCGCTCACATCTCTGCATGATTAACATATGAAATACATCAGCCTCACTCATACATAAAACATTAAAAAAATATACTGAATGGAAAATTTATCTATAAATACAGAAAAATAACTTCTTTCAAAAAATAAGATAATTGCATTAATGGTGCGCCAAAAAAATAGTCACGCACCGTCCGCGATGCCCCCATATATATTGTGAGCACCGTGATCGGTGCGTCAGTGCAAACTAACACACTAAAAAAAAATGTTCTACTATGTTATATGATACGTTGGAAAAAAGGTACTGCATCGGGGTGCTACACTACAAAAAATACACCCCAGTGCGTTACTTTTATCACACGCACCGCTTAAACCAAAAAACAAATTAAAAGTTTAAAGTAGGTAAACAATTATTTAAAATTAGCAAAAAAATGTGGTGTGTATATGTTCCCTACACACACCGGTGCATGTAACTAACATAGTCGCACTGTCACATAAAATTTAACAAACTTTCGAGTATGGAACCTTATAACAGTGCATTCCGGTCGTTACTATCGTACCGCTCACGGTGCCACCAAAAACATTACTAGGTGCACTGCAACACATTGTGACATTTATTAGCAATGTGTTTGGTAAACATGAACTCCCTGGTGTGCATGTTTACCAATGCACTGCGTAAAATATATCTAATAAGGGCGGTGCACTATGTACTTTAACACCCCGGTGCGTTATCTGTACTTTGATGCACCGCCCCACCAGTTAAATGACTTTATTTGGTGCATAGTTAAACAAACGCATCGATGCGTTTATGTTTACCAACGCACCGGTGAGAAATGTAACAAGGTATGCGATGCACCGTGTAAATTTACAGGTCGCACCATACATGGTGCGAGATGAGAGCCTCGAACACATTGCACATTTTTTTTTGTTTTTTTTTTACATTGAAAATTTCACTCAATTTTAAATTTTAAACCGGTGAAAACTTAAGTTATGAAGAACCAAGAAAATTGCTTGGACATTTTGTCGTCAGGGAGGCATGGTTGTTGTTAAAATAATTAAAAAGTACCTAGGCAGGTGTTTCTCATCACCTAGGCGCCTGAGGGGTGAGAAAGTGCCTAAAGTGGACCCTAGTCGTTTAATTTATGAGATGTAAATTATAAGTGACTTTTTTGGACTTAGGGAAAGTGGGTGACTTAAGTGATTTAATCTCCACCATTCATCTCATATAATCTCAACCGTTGGATGAGATGACCCTTCACCTTCTTTTCATTGAGCTAATTAGGGTAAGGAGGGCACACCCTTTGAGGGTTGTTGAAGCATTTTGTTGAGAGAGCATGAGAAGAGAGAAAAGTCGAGCGGACTTGAGGAAGAACACTTTTGCAGCTTAGGGCACACATTCCAAGGAAATATTGGGCACACAAATCAAGGAGGAAAGGTACAACATTAATGGAGGTCGTACTGTATAGATTTTGAGTAGGTCATACAACTGAACATTGGTACAAAAACCAAGGAAAGGTACAATAGAGTTAAGGAGGTCGTACCATACGAATTTTGAAGGCCGTACTGTTGTTTTTGCTGCACAGAAATTGAGGAGGAATTTTGTGAGAGTTTTCTGGGTGATTGGCACGATTCCCTAGGAAACTGTACAACATATATTGCCCAAAACTTGTGCAGCGACATTTGGCACATATTTTGAGGCATCTGTACAACAAGGAGAGGCACAAAAATCGAGGAGCTGACCTGTGCATATGTGTAGGAAATTATGGCATGAATTTCGAGGAGTTTGGCTCATATTTTATGTGGGATCTTGGCACGTTTTTCAAGATAAGTCTGTCTTTAAATTTCTGAAATAAATTTCTACTGTAACATAAAATTCTCTGAGCTCTGAAAATAATAAAAATCCCTCTCTCACTGGTTTTCCCCTTGTGGGTTTTTCCAGGGTCAAGTTTGACCAAAAACTCTCTGTGCAATTATTTTTTGAATGGAGTGGTGCTGATATATTTTATTTCTGCATTAAATGTTGTTCAAAATCATCATGTTTTATTTCTAAAAATGTTGTTTACATGCTAAGTATTTATGGCTTTCATAAAACTCAACGAGACTTGAAACTGGGTGGTGTCTGAAATTTTACATGGTATTAGAGTTGATTTAAAGAAAAGGCATATTTATATCAGCAAGATAGAAAATAGGACATAAGTTACTTCACCGGACAAAATTTTGAAATTTTTATTTTTAGCAGAGAAGGGTCAATGGCTACTGGTTTAAGGGTTGAGGACAGACTTGATGGGGCAGTAAATTTTGGTGCTTGGAAGGAGAGAATGATTTTGTTGTTGCAGGAAAGTGAGTTATGGGACATTGTTGAGAACTCCACAACAAACCCAATGAATGTACCCACAAATCCTACTCTTCTAGCAACCTACACCAAGAAGAGTATCAAGGCTAAAAGAATCATCCTTGATGCCATCAAGGACCATTTGATTCCTCATGTGACTGGGAAGACAAATTCCTATGAGATGTGGGAGTCCTTGATGAAGTTGTATCAAAGTACAAATGAGAACCGAAAGATGGTTTTGAGAAGGAAACTGAAAAGCATTAAAATGACAAAGAATGAAAATGTGGTCACATATCTTACCATGTTGACACAAGTGAGAGATGAACTTGGAGTTGTTGGGGGGGGCATTGCTGATAGTGAACTTGTGAGGACATCATTGAATGGGGTGACCAAACAATGGGTTGTTTTTGTTGAGGGCATGTGGCTAGGGAGAACCTTTCCAAGTGGGAACGTCTTTGGGATGACTTTGTCCAGAAGGAGGCCCATAGAGGTTATCTGCATGGCAGTTCATCTACTGGTCATGATGAGGAGAATGTGGCTCTCGTTTCTAACAACAAGAAGAAATTCAAAAATGGTCATAAGGGAGGAAACAAACCGAAGAGTCAAGGCAAGAAGGACATGAACAAAGTCAAGTGTTTTGCATGTCACAAGTTTGGGGCCTATGCATGACAATGTCCTAATAAGAAGAAGAAGCAGACAATAGATTCAACAGAGGTGGAGGAGTTTTCCTTAGTGGTATGTATTTCTACTAGAGCCACTCATTCCAGTGTGTGGTATATTGAATGTGGTGCCTCCCGCCATATGACAGGTGTTCGTGAGCATTTGAAAAATATTACACGGATTGGTGATCTCGAGGTAGTGCTTGGAGATGACCGGGTGGTCAAGGTAGTTGGTAGTGGGACAATATCATTTCAGAGGGAGTCTCTACCCCCCATGTTGTTGAGAGATTTTCTATATGTTCCTGGCTTGAAGAAGAACTTGATTTCAGTTTCTACTATTGAGGAGAGGGGTTATGAGGTGTTGTTCCATGATGGATAGGTGTTCCTATTTCCCAAGGGGTCCAATTTCACTTTGGCCAAAGTGATTGGAACTTGACATGAGAAGTTGTACAAGCTCATGTTTCATCTAGCTAGTGCATTATTTCATACTACCAACAACAATTATCTTTGTGAGTTATGGGATAGGAGGATGGCCCATTTGCATCATGGGGCTCTAAGGATACTGAGGGAGATTGTGACTGGAGTGCCAGAGTTCAGTACATAGCACCAAGAGTTGTGCAAGGGGTGTGCTTTGGGAAAGTACACCAAGACTGCTTTTCCAAGCAATGACAATAGATCAACATGTATACTTGATCTGATTCATTCTGACATATGTGGTCTTATGTCTTCTACATCTTTGAGTGGTTGTTTATACTATGCCATATTCATTGATGACTTCTCTCGGAAGTCTTGCATTTTATTCATGAAGACCAAAGGACAAGTCTTCAATCGGTTCCAAGAGTTTAAAGCTCTTGTGGAGAATCAGACTGGGAGGAAAATCAAAGTATTGAGGACAGACAACGAGTGTGAGTATACCTCCAAGGATTTTAATGAATTTCGTGCAGGAGAGGACATCAGGAGGGAGTTGACCATTCCTTACAACCCAGAATACCACCAACATCGGTGATGACTGGTCTACAGGTTACAGGGCCACATATGTCAAGATCATAGGTTATTGGTCCACGGGTTTCAGGATTGAGTTATCTAGATTCTACTTCAGGTTCATAGTCTTCAGGTGATGGGGTTGAGCAGGGGGAGTCCCCTCCACCGGACACTACTTTAGAGAGGAGGAAGCCCAAGTGGCTTCAGGACACTCTGAGAGAGGCACAGGGTTCAGTGGGGAATTGTTATAACCCTAAATTGCACCACACACGCTTACTTGGCATCAGGACATCTCATATCCCTTATTTGCCAAAGCACTGTTGAACAACTCTTTGAAAATCCTCTTTTATAAAGGCCCACGCGCCCTACTCCATTACTGCATGCGTGTACACGCTGGCTGACCCAAAACAGCTTGCGTGGAACGACAAAAGGACGAAAAAAGGAAAGTTGTTGATGGAACACAAAAGCTATGGGTGAGTTAACTGAAACTCTCGACCATGCATGGCCGAGGGTTCGTCCAAATACCTAGCTCCTTCTAGCCTATAAAAGAAGGGGTAGGGGTCCCATTTGGAAGGAGGAAAAATATAACAAAGAAACTCTGCCCATTTGCGTATTCCCATTGTCCCAACCCTTTAACCTTTCCTTGTGCCAAAGGAGAAACAAAGAAAAGTAGTTGGAGGGCAGTCGAAGAGGAGCCCAGGATCAGGTTCGCGGAGCGGTGACCGGTCTCAACTTTTGTAAGTTGACTCATTCAAAGTAATAAAGAAAATGTTTTTCCCGTCTCAATTCATGAACACTTTATAGTTTGATTAGTATATGTTTGGATTTCTAACCCGTTAGTATATAAGTAGGATGCATGCGTAGTTGTTGCTTGTCTTGTATGTAGGTCATCTTTGGAAGGAGTATTGCGAACAAGTAATCAAGTACAACGGAGGATCGACATCAAACGCCGGGAACGAGGTAGGTTGATCTTTCCATACATTTACTAAGAAAAGGGGATTTAAATCTAGGGATGAAGGTAGAACGTAGTTTCTCTTTGGTCATATCTGCATGCAAAGTCTGAACTCTATTTGGTAGTCCATAAGGAGATTTCCCTCACAACATAATTGGCGACCATACTGGGTACACTCTCTAGGGTTCCTAGAATTTTATTTAGTTTTTGGGTAGTTTTAAAGACTAGTTTTTCTTGCCTGTTTTTTCTTTTAGTTTCTGTAAGGTCTGAGCGAGCAAGGAGTCTGGTTTTCCATACCAGCTTTCTCTATCATTTGCTTGACTGTGTTTTTTTAGGACCCACAGAGGTACATGCGGCCTGCATAAGGTCTGCACGCGTGTACCCGCGCCCTACTCTCTTACAGCCCGCATGTGAACGCTAGCTGAAGAAGTAGTAGTAGCATGTAGAGTTCAGAGGACTTCTGAGGCAGTCATCCTCTTCCCTATCAGAATCACACATTCTCAGGGGGTCTTCTGGAATTCTGTCCGAGTCTTGTTTGTTTGCAGTCTTATCTTAGATTGTTTGGCTTTATAAATTTTTCCTTAGATTGTTTGCTTCTTTTTTTTTTTCTCTGTTTAAAAAAAAAAAAAAAAGTGTCCAAGCCTTCAGGAGATTCTGGTTATCAATATCAAGGGTCTTTTCCTGGTTTGGTTTGTCTGTTTTTAATTTTTCTCAGAATTTAGAGATACACGCGGCCTATACAAGGTCAGCCCGTGTGTACACGCTCTTTGTCTCTATACAACTCACGTTCACATGCTGGTTGTTGGATTAACAATAGCGTGCCTGTGAAGGATAATTTCTCTTGAGGGTAAGGCAGTCATCCTTTCCCTTGATGAGAACTATACCTCTTAGGTATTTAAATCTCTGTCAGTTAGTAGCTTAGGATTAATCTTACCTTTAGCTCGCTTTTTCTCATTTAAAGAAAAGTTGTCATAAAAGTAAAAGTATTTTTTAAAGGTTTTTAGACAAGTGTGAGAGTCATTTTTTAAAATTGCTAGTGTGTAATTTTTGACCTAATTCTTTGCGATCTGTGATTAGGCCAGAATTTTTTTTCTTGGTTTTTGCTTGTTGGTATTTTTCCTTTTTTGATTTATCAGGCATTTAAAAAAAATAAATAAATAAATCTCTTTTCATTTTTTTGTTTGGTTGAAGAGTGTGTTCTGCATTATTAGCCAGGGAAAAGTCAGTTATTTCACAAGTTTTTGCAATTTACTTAGATCATAAGTAGCTTGTAGTCAAGTGAAATATTTTTGAGTTTGTTGTCCAAAATCTTAGAAAATTAAAAATATTTATTTTAAAAAGTTGTTGAAATTTTGCATTAAGTAAAAGTTTTGTTTCCATCTTTTTTATTCATTTTTTGCTTTCGTCTTTTCACATCATCAGTTTCACTTTCATACCCCTTGACGTAAGACAAAGCCATAAAATTTAACGCTAAATTTAAAATCTACTAGACTTTTATGTTTGTAGGGTTCACCAACTAGTTCAGGATTAGGGCCTTGGATTAGGTTGGAGAGGAAACTCTTCAAGGCCATTTAAAATCAAACATTGGAGTTTGAGTAAGGGAGTGTCTAAGTCTAGTGTCATGAAAGTTATCTGGGACCCCCCTATAAAACAGGGGATAAACACGAGGTCGTGTGCAGAAAGGTAGCGGAGATAACCCCTCCAAAGCTGGACCAATCGTAGTGGAGAACACATATAGAGGGCTTGTCTTGGGATTCCGTCGTTTGCATTTGCCACGGGGCTTTGTGGGTCTCGAATCCATTCGAGGTCCTCAGTTGTCTTTCGTACCATTTACTCTCGATACCCTTGACAGGTTTCGGGCTCGATACCCTGCTCATTGTGGTCTACCCGACTTTCGACTGTACCTGCCTGGTGACTGTTCGCGCGCTGGCAACCTAGTTGCCAATCTTTTTTAGGGACATACACAGGTGACTACGGGGGTATACCGTGGTACCTAGGACAAACATCAGGCCACGCTTTGTAAATTATACCTGGAGGGTGCTTCCGTGTTCGAGTTGCACTTGCACCGGTAAGTTGCTCTAGTGTTGGTTGTTGTAACTGTTCTTCCAATTAATTTAGTGTTTGCCTGTCTTATCTTATAGGGAATTTTTTTTAGTGTGTGTTACTTTTGAATGTTTAGACTACCTTAGAGTGTCTTTGATCTTCTCACACAATGGAGGATCTCGAGCTCCACCGGTCACAAAGGCTTCTTGGCCTGTCGCTGGTTACACTGGAGCCACCCCTGCCACCATTAAGGTGAAAGTTAGACCAACAAGGGTCTTTTGAAGCGACCGGGTTACAAGCCATTGTGCCCGACCAACCCCCGGAGGAATCGACCATTTTGGACCTTGAAGCAACCACTCTTGGCTTGGTTGAAACCCCAACCACTGATTTCTTGGCACCTTTCATCGCACTAATTCAATTTTACGAGCGCCAGACAGTGTTGCACACAGCAATGGAAACAAATGTTGTTACCCCTTCTGGGAATTCTTCAATTCCCACCTCGGTTGTCACCACAAAAGAGATTTCACCTCCTAACCCACCATTGTTGGTCCGAGCCACCATGGTCTCGACCGCAACTACTTCGCATAGTGGTCTGATCCCGTCTTTGGTGGCGGCCACAACCCCTTTCACACCAAGTGCGACAGGCCCTCCGTTCTCATACGGGATGCCTAGTTCGGGTACAAGTCCTATACTTTCTTACTCCACTTTACAGACTTTAGGTCTGGGGGCAGAGAACTCTAGCGCTCCTCTGCAAGGTCACATGGGGGGAACTCCTGCTCCTTTCAACACTTTCCCTTATGGAGGAGGTCATATCCCTCATTCGTCCCCTTCACTCGGTGGCTCGCATCAGCAATCCACTGGGCAACCTACACACAATAGTTTATTTGGAGCGGGGAATCAAGGACCACCTTCGCATAGTATGCCGGTAGGTTCGACACCATTTTCTTTGAACGGAACGTTTGGTAACAACACCTTCTCGTCAGCCACTTTCCTGACTAGGGGAAACCCCATTTTTGGACAATCTACTCCTATGTAGGGTACTATTCCTGCACAGGGGGCAAACCTAGCAGGACCTTGGAATTCAAGGCAGGGATCCGTTCCCTCGTCCGGAATGCCGATTTGGGGTAATTCTTTCCACAATCAATGGAACCCCGACCAAACTACTATGCCTATCCCCATGAGACTGGCATGGGGTAACCCTTCCCAAAGTCCTTCGAATATAATGCATGCCCAACCATCTATGTCCTATTTGGAAAATCAGCCGATGATGTCTCCACATATGAAAAATCCATACGCTGGCCAGGGCCATGGTTTCTACCAGAATCTGGGCCAACAGCCAAACTTTTCTTGGCAACCTGGTGCCAATCAAACTCCAGGCCCCTTTTTCCCAAGTTATCAACAACAACCCAAACTACCGTTCCTGGTGACTTTACACTTGCCAGATTTGACAAGGTTGTTGAATGACCCTATTTGTCACGATCTGTGTTGTCCTCCTATGCCGACGAAGTTGCCTTCGGACATTCCAAAGTTCGAAGCCAAGCCTAACGAAGATCCAGGAGATCATGTGACTACCTTTCATCTTTGGTGCTCATCTAACTCATTGAAAGATGACTCCGTACAGTTGCGATTGTTTCAACATACTCTCATTGGGAGTGCCGCGAAATGGTACATTGAGATCAATCGCTCAAGATACTCTTCTTTTGGCGAACTGGCGATGGCTTTCCTGAACCATTTCTAGTTGCCTGTGAGATACGAGGCTGGCACCGAGCTACTTGCCAATTTCAAACAGACAACAGTGGACCATATCTTTGATCACATCCGATAATGGAGACGCCGAAAGAGTTTAATCAAGGTACCAGTCCTACTAATATTCCTGCTTGAGTGGTTCCTTAAGTCTTTGGTCCCGCAGCTATCCAAAGATGTCGCAATGTCAGTAGTTTTCTCCGAAGAAGATGTCATCATGAGGGCTCAAAAGTTTGAGATCATCTATTCTCAGTTCGGTTTATTATACAACATCTTGCCAGATGCACCACGTTCAATACTGGATAAAACTAGACAGAGAGTTGGACCACATGCCGATGGTATTGTTGGTTTAGCACAAACAAAGCCTGTTGAGCAATTGATAAAGCAGTTGCAACATTTATCTATACAACACACAGCAGCCAACCAATCTACTGCTTTGGCTGCTCCCTCTACCAAAACGTCGAAAGTACACACAGTACAATCGACTAACCCAAAGGCCACCCAACAGCCTGAAGGGAAGAAAAAAAACCGAAAGAAGGGTAAGGGGGACAAAAAACCCAACGATAATGTTGACGGGGACAACACTAAAAAACAGAAGGTGAGGTATCCATGCAACTTGTGCATGAAAGACCACCTGACCCATCTATGTTCTCGACTTGCAAAGGCCCAAAAATTTGTCATGCAGCAACATCAGGCAGTGTTGACTAATCCATTTCAACATGGGCAAAATCTAACTCAAGCCTCTGCAAGCACGGAAGGGGGCAGCCAAGAACCCTGCCCACCTTCGAATAACCTTGCATCCACGAACGTATATATGGTTAGGGGTGATGCTTTTATATCGACTAGAGCGCACGACTATAGTAAACCAAGGGCTTCTGAGAAGGGTAAATAAGCTGACCTCCCATCTCTTCCTCTACAGATTGAGAAGACGTTGGGAGAAACAATGACATGCATTCCAAAAGGTGCATTTAAAAAAGCTTCTCATAACCCAAACGTAAGGGCCGCCCAGAACTACTCTGTGGTGGAGGATTTATCACAAACCCCTTGTGTGATGTCTGCTTTGGAGGTTCTCCAAAGCTGCCCTTCTCAGAGGAAAGCCTTGTTAACCGCTTTAGGCTCTACCGAGACTTGTAATCCCGGTACTATCATGTTGGATACAACAGACTTCAAACCTCGTTTGCCTTACCATGTAGCGTTTCAGATAGTAGTGCCTTATCCCACAAAAAATTTTACGCGGAATATCTTTTGCACGGTAGTTGATGAGGGTGCCTCGACATGCATTATGTCGTTGGCATGTTAGAAGGCCATTGGCCAACCCGTTTTGTCTCCATCACCTACTCTTCTCACTGCTTTCGACGGTCGTTCGTTCCGACCACATGGCATCGTTCCTTCTTTCCCCGTGTAGTTAGGAGGGAAGACCGTTTTGTGTCGAAGTAGAGGTAGTCGATGCTCCCCTCGACTATAACCTCTTGTTAGGCCAGAGTTGGACTTATGCTATGCAAGCTGTGGTTGCTACAGTTTTCCAGGTCTTGTTGTTTCCACACGAGGGCCGGATAGTGACCATCGATCAATTGTCTTTCTCCAGACCTGACCCAGCTTTGGGGGCATCCACGGTCCTGATGATTGATAATCCTCAACCAGGTGTCATCAACGTACGAGTTGGTTTGTGCCCATCCTTGATGGGTACCTTTGATTACCCACCTCCTCATGGCGATATCAAATTTATATCCAATCACCATAAGGTTGAGATTTTTCAAGTTTCGTCGTTCCACACGACTTATTTCGAGGATCCTTGGATACTTCCTTCCCCATCGGCCCTGATGGACGAGACAGGGCACCCGGGCATGTCCATGCCCTTGTTTGCAGCTGAAGTAGCGTACTCTTTAGTCCAACAAGCTTCAGCTAACACTAATCCGACTCCTGCACAAGAGTTAGATCCACTTCTAGAGCCTATTTGGGCTCAGGGTTCTCTCGCTAACATCGATTCGTTAGACTTAGTCTTGCCTTCTGATGAAGCTGTAATCAAAGCAATGACTAGTCCGGACAGACCTTGGGACGATCTTCATCACAGATCATATTTTCTCCCAGAGTTAAGACGAATCAAAGCAGGAGAATTCACCATGACCATGATGGGAGATCAGTCGTGCCCTATTAATCTCTTAGCTACACACGAAATTTATGCTGAGGGCAATATGGCAACTATTGCTGAAACTGTGTCGATTAATATCTCTCGAAACCCTGGCGTCATGAAGAATGTCTTCGTCGGAGCAGATTGCTCCCCCGAAGAGATTCAAATCTACATAGATCTTTTCAAAGAATTCCACGACGTGTTTGCCTGGTCTTATGAGGAAATGCCAGGTATCGATCCAAAAATAGTTGAACATGAGATCACCACGTATTCTGATGCCAAGCCTATTCGACATAAGCTTCGTCCAGTTAATCCTAAGAAAGCAACAACCATCAAGATTGAGGTTGAGAAATTGCTAAAGGCAGGTTTTATCTATCCTATCCATTTGATCCAATGGGTGTCAAATCCCGTGCCGGTCAATAAAAAACAAGGCACGATTCGTGTATGTACTGATTTCTGTGATTTAAACAAGGCATGTCCCAAAGATAATTTTCCAACACCATTCATCGACCAGATAATTGATGAATGTGCTGGTTGCGAGGCCTTTTCTTTCATGGACGTTTTTTTCGGGATATAATAAAATCCAAATCAAACCCGAAGACCAACACAAAGCAACATTCATTTGTCCTTGGGGTACATTCGCATATCGTAAAATGCCTTTTGGTCTTAAAAATGTTGGAGCCACCTTCCAGCTGGCCATGTCTTTTGCTTTTCATGATCTCAAGCATATAGTTGAGGCCTATCTAGATGATTTAGCATCGTGATCTCGCAAGAGAACGGATCATTCCACACACCTTAGACTGATCTTCGAACGCTGTCGCTACTTTCAGATTCGCTTGAATCCAAACAAGTGAAACTTCTGCATAACGTCAAGATGTTTGTTAGGTTTCATCGTATCAACAACAGGGATCATGGTTGATCCTCTCAAGGTGGAGGCAATAATCCAGTTGCCCCCCCCACGCACAATCCTTCAACTTCAGAGTCTACAAGGCAAGGCGAACTATTTACGACGCTTCATCGCCAATTATACCGAAGTCACCAAGGGATTTATGCGCTTACTGAAGAAAGACATTCTTTTTTACTAGGATGATGCTGCTCAACGCTCTTTCAACGCATTAAAACATGCCCTCACAACTGCCCCTCTGCTACGGCCACCTAACTATAACAAAGATTTCTTATTATATTTGGCTGCCACAGAGTCAACCATTGGCATGGTTTTAGTTCAGGAAGATGAGTTGTTCTTAGAATATGTGATCTATTACCTTAGCTGAGGCCTCGTAGGACCGGAACTCAATTATTCTCATATCGAAAAACTTGCGTTGGTAGAAGTTCATGCTATTCAACGATTTCATCATTACATTCTATTTCGCAAGACCACCGTCATTGCTGTCGTGAATCCATTTCAGTACATGTTGACACGACGGGTAATAGGCGGAAAAATTAGTAGATGGATAGTCATCCTCCGGAAGTTTGACTTAGACTTCGTTTCAACAAAGTACAAAAAGTTATTGGTCTTCGCAGAGCTTATTTTGGAACTTCCGGTTGAGTCAGGTGACGTTGTGCCTGAAGAATCTCCTATCTAGGGAGATATGTTTTTGATCACATCTTCAGATCCCTGGTACAGAGATATACTTATCTATCTCCAGACTTTGAAGTGCCCCACTTGTGCTTCTCGTGATGAGCGTCGGCGTATACACCATCAGGCTAAGAATTATCTCATACTCGATGATACGTTGTATCGGAGAGGTGTAGACTGCATCTTACGTCGATGTCTCACACATGAGGAGGCAGTTATCGTGCTCAATGATTGTCATACCGGAGCTTGTGGCGGTCATTTTTTTGTGTTGGCAACAACCCAAAAGATTCTACGAGCAAGTTACTTCTGGCCGACACTTATCAAAGATTGTATCGAATCGGTTAAGAAGTGCCATCCATGCCAAATCTTCTCTCGGAAGATGAGGACACATCCCGCTCCCATGTTTCCTGTCATCATAGTTGGTCCCTTCACCAAGTGGGGGATTGATTACACTACTTGCAACCCCCCTTCAGCAAGGGGGCATCGCTATATCATCATAGCTGTCGACTACTTCACAAAGTGGGTGGAAGCTATGCCAACGTTTAAAGATGATGGAGAGACTGCAACTCTCTTTTTATTCAATCAGATCATAGCAAGGTTTGGCGTCTCGAGGGAGATTGTCACTGACCATGGCAGTCACTTTCAGAATTAGATGATGATCGAATTAACATCAAAGCTTGGGTTACGACAAGAACATTCATCACCCTACTACCCCCAGGCCAATGGGCAGGTGGAAGCTGTAAACAAAACTCTTAAGACTATTCTACAACGAACTATCAACTCAGCCAAGTCAAATTGGCATTTGATGTTATAATCGACATTATGGGCTTACCAAACATCTGTTAAGACTACAACCAGTTTCTCACCTTTTCAACTCATTTATGGGCTGGAGGCAGTCTTTCCCATTGAATGTCAGATCCTGTCTCTAAAATTGGCAGTACAATTATTGCCTGACACTTCTCCACTCGAAGAACGGTTGGTATACCTTGAGCGGCTCAATGAACAACATAGTGATGTGGCCCTGGCCAACGAGGCTCACAAACATAAGGTCAAGCGTCAATATGATAGATCCATTCGTTCTTGGCTTTTCTCTAAAGGTGACCTTTTCCTGGTCTATGACCAAGATAAGGACCCCCTGGGGGCAGGCAAATTCAAACCCATGTGGTTCGGGCCTTTCATCATAAAAGAGGTGTCAAAAAAGGGCACCTATCTTCTGGTTGATTTCGAAGGGAATGCTTTGGTGGAGCCTAGAAATGGGCTCTACCTTAAAAAGTATTACTCATAGGTAGGTCACTGTGGGTAAGTTTTTGTAACATATGTATAGTCTTTGTACTATTACTTTTTTGTTTCTTTTAAATGTTATGGACGTGTCATTAATGTTACCTTTCGTCAATATGACAGATGTCAAGTGATTCCGAGGTGTTCGTTGGGTATGCAGATGGTTCTAGTCGGCACACTCGGAGGCTTGCCTCCGTAGCTTGGGTAATCTTTACACCTCAGGGTCAGCTGTTATCCTCCGGAGGTATATGCTTAGGTGACACCACAAATAATGTTGCCAAGTATAGTGCAGTTATTGAGTTGCTTCGTGACGCTTTGTCATTGGGTATCTCTCATCTCCGGGTCTATCTTGACACTTAATTGGTTGTGTCTCAGTTAAACAGAGTATACCGGGTTCATGATCCAACTTTACACCGATGATTCCTTAGGGTACGTCTCTTAGAACGAAACTTTGATTATATTACATATTTTCATGTTCCTAGGAGATTAAACCAAATTACAGATACTCTAGCTAATCAAATTTTAGATTGGCATCTTGCACACATATGAAA
>JASDQU010735825.1:58922-81753 GCA_032191745.1 Picea mariana | reverse complement strand
CTAGGAGATTAAACCAAATTACAGATACTCTAGCTAATCAAATTTTAGATTGGCATCTTGCACACATATGAAAGAACATTGACATAAGCATGTAAATACATTTTTGCACACGTGATCCATAAGACACAAAAGACCAAAAAATCATATATAATATCATAAAAGTAACCAGAGTACATAGATGGACGCAAGCACCTAAAAAATAAGACCAATAACGAGTCACATGGCTTATGCCCTCAAAAAATATATACAAGTAGTGCTCGTGGCATGTAAAATGTCTATATAGGTTCAAGGCCTATGGGCCCTGTTATACTGGTCCACAACATGGGCTAAACGCCTAAACAATCGGACCCACGTCCGAGGTGCCCCCACTACATGAGGCTGCATAGATGGTGGTAGATCCTCAATCTCCACCATTGGGACTGTGCGAGTGAGTGCAGTAAAGTTCCACTCAACTCATCTGAGTACTCTCTCAGCCTCCCTGGCTGGGAGGTCTTCTGTTACTGTTGGTCCCCCGGCAATGGCAGCTACGGCCCCTGGCCGGGGACGACGCCTATTCCTTGCATAATCGACAGGTCGCACGATTCCCACATCTGCATGCAACAAACATATATCTGTCAAATACTCTGGCATATAAAAAAAAATGATGATATATATAACAAAAACGACATAAAAATCACATATATCGAAAAAAAATAAAAATACGAAGGTGGAGACTTACCCATCTCCCCTCGCTCCTCACCAGGAGGCACGGATATCTCAGGATCTCTCGAAAAGTCTATCCCTGCATATGGGTAATCCTCGATCACAGGGATCTACTGTGACAGCCATGCAAAAAAGTCATCATCGAAGGACTCATTGGTCTTTCCACCACCCTGTCGTGACAGTAATACTGCCCATCTACAGACAGCAGGAAAAGAGGCCTAATGTCCTCGTACCACTTCCCGAGGACTAAAGCTCGGAACTCTCTCGAAAAATAAGGAACACAAAATAGTCCAGAACCCAAAGTTCCTTTGTGTACACTAACGAAAATCTGTCAATTGCCTCTTCATACACTCCAGTAGTGTGGTACTCCAGTCAAAAATTTGTGCATTCAAGCACTGGATAGCACAGTTCATCTGTGCGCGGGACGCCTGATGCAAGGCCGCTGAACCGGTAATCTGCCCAATGAGAAATAATATCGCTTGCAGCGATATGTTAGCCATCTTACTTATGGGCACCTAGGAGCTCAAATGGTTTGTCCCAGCCTCACAGTGCACGCTATCAGTTCCGCTATGTTATGCGGCCCCGACGGAAACATCTTGAAATTGACTGGTTCCCCTCTCCTTGAGAGGCCAGTCAAAAAGTAGATATCCTCGGTGGTGGGCACCAGTGATTTCCCCTCTAGCATGAAGGCCTCTGCACTAGGGTGCCAATAGTCAACCAAGGCATTCAGTAGCCTCGATTGCGCTCGCATAAACGGACACAGGAAGAACTTTAGCAAATCACATTGCATCAACGCGGCCACAACATTCAGATCTCCTGCAACCAACTCACCAACTTCTTCATGCTCCCTTTCCCTCTAGTGGACATACATCCTGCCAAAACAACAAAGTTCAGGAGGGTGAGTGAGTGCTCTTTGGTTCTTTTTGTTTATAAAGGGAGGTCCACGTGTGCTGTCTAGGTGACAGTTGCGTGTACACGCGGACAGGTTTTACTCTGCCCGAGTGTACACGCGGCCTGTCCAGAGACAACCCGCGTGGACTTAGGGCTGACCTTTTAAAGGCCGACGCCCACTCAAAAGATGAAATGAAAAGCAAAAATAAAGAATTGAATAGCTAGATAGGGGAGTTTGTACTTACTTGGTCCAGACGAAAGTTCGTTTCGTCCACTGTAGCTCCCAGAATCACTGTTTTTATCAAAGGGGGTCTTTTGGCTCCAGAGTCAATTTCCAAATTAGCAATGGTGATAATGAGCCGCCAGCTTCTATTTATAGACTTTTTGGCCTCTTTTTGTCACTTTTTTGGCCTCCCTTATCATTTTCTTTATACCAAAAACCATTTAGAGTGATTCAAGAGTTATATGGGAGGGATTTGATCGGGTATTGAAACATTTTTTTTTTTTGAGTTTTGAGTAAATTTTGACGGTCCATGAAAATTTTTTCGACGATCAAATTGAGCATATAGGTTAGGTTTCTACCCTGATTTTTGTATCTCGTTGTCATTTTCATTTGCCATAGGATCGATCCCATCAAATTGTGACACAAAACCATCATCTTTTCTTTGGAAGTGTCGCAATTTGGTGGTAGAGCTTACTAAAACATGGATGCCCTAGGTAGATCCTGGTTGCATTATGGCATTCATGCTGTCTCTAAAAACACTATAGGCTCGGGAGTCCTTATAGTCTTTCCTGAATACGAGTTTGAGCCTCATTTGCATGATTCTTCTTCGCCCTTGACCTCACCCTCAGGACTCCCAAAAAATAACGGGTCTTCTTTTAAGCCCTTTTTAGACCCTCTAAATATGAAAAGATTGTCGAGCGATCTTGTGGCCTTGCATGCTCATTAAACTAAAATTTGAAGTCACGTCTGTTTGGCGGTAGTTTACCCCTTTTTCAGTCCGGACGGTCAACTGTACGAACAAAGATATACTCTATGGAACTTCAGCTCTATAGAAGAGTACTCTCAGGTACAATTTTATCCCTTTTTCAGGCCCGAGGGACTAAACTTATGAAGAAGGAACTCCAATGGAGTCCATAGTTAAGCTCTTTTCAGACTCCCTAAAATTGAAAAGATTGCCGAGTGACCTTATTCTTTCACACTCGTTAAAATTGGTCCAGAAGAACATTCCTGACGGAGTCCATAGTTAAGCTTTTTTCAGACTCCTTAAAAATGAAAAAATAGCTGAGTGATCTTGTCCTTGTCACACTCATTAAAATGGTTTTGAATCGACGTCTTATCGGTGCTAGTTTACCCCTTTTTCGAACCGACTAGACTATATTTGAAAAAGGTACCCCAATGGATTCTCCTTTTATGTTTTTTCAGACTCTCTAAATATGAAAAACCACCGAGCTTACCTTCTCTAGGCTCATTAAACTTACATCGATGGACGTTACCATTGTGTGTTTTATTAACCGCGTTTGCATACCTTATACACCAGCCTTGTAATAGTTTGCTTCTGCGTCTTAACACCTTTGGCCCCCAGAGGATTTTTCTCGAGTATCATTCTACTAGAACATCAGCCTTGTTCTTGTGCTATGAGCTTGTATGTTTGCAACACTCGTTCCTCCTTTGTAACTCAATATTCCTTTATTCTTTTTCCACAATTATTGAAAAGAACAAAAAAATAAAATATACCCCAAAAAGAGGAAGGGAAAAATATTTTCTTTATTGGCAACATAATGATTCACCCTTGGATAAAGCATATCTGTCCGTTTGTTCATCAGACTATGGGATGTAGTACGACCTTAGGAAGCTTTTTCTTGCTATATAGAGTTGTGTCCTCCACCGTTTGGTTATCCTTCCAAACATATGGAGAGTTTGCGTTGCCTCCTATTTCGTAGACTTATGATTAATGCCATGCTGCCCGAGTCTCATCGTTTGTCGTGCTATTATCCAAGGGAAGTTTTTCACTAAGCCCGAGTCGGCCCCTCTGCAATATGTCTCTTGTCCTCACACCCGACCATCCTGAACTTCCAATCAAGTCCTTGTTTGAAATCACTGAAGCCTTCAGTCTGATCATCAAGATTATCAAGTCCATGACCGACGAGACGTCGAAGACCTCTGGGTAGTGCAATCATACACTCATATTACACTCCTACCCAAGTTTTGAAGATTTTGAAGTTGTTGCTCGAGCTCTGAAGATCTCATCTCCAGCCATCAGGCCGTATCAACTTCTAGAAGATGGATACTTTATACGTATATCTTTTCAATTTCGAGATGTAGCTCCGCTGTGTATTGTTCGCGGCTACTCTTTATATAGTTATATGACATGGATCTACAATGTATTTGATTGGTAGCCCTGATTCTATTTTATCTCGAGCATGGGTATGCCCGCCTCGGTGAGACATGTGTTATTTTGCAGACAACACCTCCCGGTTCCTGATCCTTGGGCTCAATCGTTCGGCACATCAGTAAAGATTGGTAATGTATTTCGGCCATTAGATGCTCTTCTGACCTCACACATTAGGGGGCATCTGTTATAATCCTAAATTGCACCACACATGCTTACCTGGCATTAGGCCATCTCATATCCCTTCTTTGCCAAAGCACTGCTGAACAACTCTTTGAAAATCCTCTTTTATAAAGGCTCACGTACCCTACTCCATTACTGCATGCGTGTACACACTGGCTGACCCAAAACAACCCGCGTGGACCGACAAAAGCATGAAAAAAGAAAAGTTGCCGATGGAACACAAAAGCTATGGGTGAGTTAACTGAAACTCTCGGCCATGCATGGCTGAGGGTTTGTCCAAATACCTAGCTCCTTCTAGCCTATAAAAGAAGGGGTAGGGGTCCCATTTGAAAGGAGGAAAAATATAGCAAAGAAACTCTGCCCATTTGCGTATTCCCATTGTCCCAACCCTTTAGCCTTTCCTTGTGCCAAAGGAGAAACAAAGAAAAGAATTTGGAGGACAGTTGAAGAGGAGCCCAGGATCAGGTTCGCGAAGCGGTGGCCAGTCTCAACTTTTGTAAGTTGACTCATTCAAAGTAATAAAGAAAATGCTTTTCCCATCCCAATTCATGAACTTTTTATAGTTTGATTAGTATATGTTTGGATTTCTAACCCGTTAGTATATAAGTAGGATGCATGCGTAGTTGTTGTTTGTCTTGTATGTAAGTCAGCTTTGGAAGGAGTATTGCGAACAAGTAATCAAGTACAACGGAGGATCGACATCAAACGCCGAGAATGAGGTAGGTTGATCTTTCCATGCATTAACTAAGAAAAGGGGATTTAAATCCAGGGATGAAGGTAGAAAGTATTTTCTCTACGGTCATATCTGCATACAAAGTCTGAACTCTATTTGCTAGTCCGTAGGGAGATTTCCCTCCCAACAAAAATCTCAGGCAGACTGTGAGGGAGAGTAAACCTCTTGAGAGATTTTGCAGCTACATTGCGATGGTGAGCAACATCATATAGTCTAAGCCTTCCACTTTTGAGGAGGCTGTTGGCAGACAGGTTTGGAGAGATTCCATGATGGAAGAGTACAGTTCCATCATGAAGAATGGTGTTTGGGAGATTGTTCCTAGACATGAGGGGAAGTCAGTGGTGACTTCTAGATGGCTCTACAAACTCAAGTATGTTGCAGATGGCAGCATTGAGAAGTACAAAGCTCATTTTGTGGCATGGGGGTTCTCATAGGTTGAGGGAGTTGAATATGATGAGACCTTCGCTCCGGTTGCTAGATATACCTCGATCAGGGCAGTGATCTCTATTGCAGCAGAGATGGGTTGGAAGATCCATCAGATGGATGTGAAGACCACATTTCTAAATGGTCTCATATAGGAGGAGGTGTACATTGAGCACCCATTGGACTTTGAGGTGCATGGGAGAGAGTCTCATGTGTCAAAACTGAAGAAAACATTGTATGGGATGAAACAAGCTCCCAGAGCTTGATATTCTAGGATTGATGTCTACTTGCAGTAGTTGGGCTTTGAGAAGAGCGAGGCGGATCCCAACCTGTACTTCATTGTGGTTGGAGAGGATCCTCTCATACTATTGCTATATGTTGATGATATTTTCATTACAGGGGCTGAGAGACTCATTACTAGCTGCAAGGAGAGCCTTGCTTCAGAGTTCAAGATGACATATATTAGACTGATGCATTATTTTTTGGGATTGGAGGTTTAGCAGGAGCCTAGACACATATTCCTAGGATAGGGGAAGTATGCTTGTGACATTCTGAGGAGATTCCAGATGGAGGATTGTAGACCCATTGTTGGAGTTACTTCACACACACCTATGATTTATTTTTCCTAAGGTTTTTCCTTGTTTATTAGTCATAATTAGTCATTATTGAGTCTCCTATATTTTAGGGGAGAATATTCCACCTGGAGAATATTCTCTTTTAGTTGACACTTCAGTTTGACTAGTTGAGTTGAGTTTAGATGCCACATTGGTTTTGTCACCATGCAACATTGGGATCATCACCAGTTAATGCACATTTGCCTTGGGAACATCACCATACTAACACATTACCCTTGATTTCATGAGTTAACTCCTCACTACTCTTTGTTCAGTTAGTTATCTGAAGACTAGTTGACTAGTTAACTCAACTAGGTGGCAGTTCACTCTCGTAACTGCTTGAGAGACTAGACTAGGTGGCAGTTCACTCCCGCAACTATTGTAGTGTGTCTATATCACTCTAGACCACCACTATGGCTCATTAGTTACTCATGTATCCTATATCTATTGTAAATTATTCACTCTTTGAGTGTGGATTACGGTTAATGAGAATTCTTCCATTCTTTCTCTCTTGCTTCTTCTTTCTCAATTTCTCTCTACAAATGTGTGTGGTATTTTCTATCTAGATCTATTATGTGCAGGTTCAACACATTTACATGGTATCAGCGCCGACAGAATGCTAAGCAAAAGCTACACCAAATTTTTTTACAGGTACAAAAGATTGAAGACAACAAAAAGATGGATTATTCGTCAGAAATACTTCTCACACGTCATAACTGTTTGGAATGGAAGCCAAAAAAATTTCTTCTGCTCAGATGTAGAGGCTTGTACCAAATAACTATGGCAATGGAAGTAGAGCCTGATTCTGTCGATGAGAAAAATGATTTTCTGAATAGACAAGATATGGCCATAGGATGTATCCTCTATTTTATTTTTCCTGAAATTCTCCATCAAGTATGTGATGTCACAGAAGAATTCACTCCAAATGAATTATGGACCAGATTGGAGGTTCTATTTGGGAATAATGAAGATTGTGAAGATTGCATGCAAGCGATTGGAAATATAGAGCCAGAAGAGAAACGATCAGAAGATCAAGCCTCTTATTATGAAGAGTCTTCTACAAATGTTTTTGCAAAAAATTGTATTCCAATAATTGAAGATGATGTCTACTCCATTTCAAATTTGTTTTCTGAAATTCATGTGGAAGATATATGGCATGCATCTTAGGAGTCACATGCAGACACTTTTCCATGCGCAATGCATGCATCTCAGGAGACAAAAAGGGAGCCGTGCACATAAACCTCAATTCTGATATTTTCTGAGCATAATTTGCAGAAACAAATTGGATATTTGAATTCCTCTCGGGATAATATCCAATTTCAAAAATAAATCGTCCAGAAAGTGAAGTTATGATCTTTTTAAAATCAAAAAAATTTCAACATTTTTCTGGAAACGGCCGCACAGTTTTTAAAATTTCATCCAAACTTTATTTGGATCTTATTCATTACAAGAAGAGAAAGTGGATATGTGTGGAAATCTCAATGATGCATCTACTTCATCATATCCGCACAGACATCTACATCTTCAACAAAATCTTCAACGAGCACAAACTTGCACAATTGCGAGGTCTTCTTGGAGTGAAGGACAAGGTTGCTTAGAAACTGCTTTTTGTTCCTTCTCATTTTTTTTTTTATGCATTGTAATTTGAGGGGGGGGTTTCCCATGAGGTTTTCCTTCTTTCCTCATTTATTAACATGGCCTCGTTGCCGGGACCCATTCTTTATTTTCACTATAGTGATGTTCAGGGGGGGTGTTGGAGTTACTTCACACACACCTATGATTTATTTTTCCTAAGGTTTTTCCTTGTTTATTAGTCATAATTAGTCATTATTTAGTCTCCTATATTTTAGGGGAGAATATTCCACCTGGAGAATATTCTGTTTCAGTTGACACTTAAGTTTGACTAGTTGAGTTGAGTTTAGATGCTGCATTGGTTTTGTCACCATGAAACATTGGGATCATCACCAACTAATGCACACTTGCCTTGGGATCATCACCAGAATTATGAATTACCCTTGATCTCATGAGTTAACTCCTCACTACTCTTTGTTCATCCAGTTAACTGAAGACTAGTTGACTAGTTAACTCAACTAGGTGGTAGTTCACTCCTGTAACTGCCTGAGAGACTAGACTAGGTGGAAGTTCACTCCTGTAACTGTTGGTGTGTGTCCAGATCACTCTAGACCACCACTATGGCTCATTAGTTACTCATGTATCCTATATCTATTGTAAATTATTCACTCTTTGAGTGTGGATTACAATTAATGAGAATTCTTCCATTCTTTCTCTCTTGCTTCTTCTTTCTCAATTTCTCTTTGCATATGTGTGTGGTATTTTCTATCTAGATCTATTATGTACAAGTTCAACACATTTACACCCATGACCACACCCATGATTACTAACTGGAAGAAGCTTCATGCTTATGAGTCACAGTTGGTTGATTCCACTTTATATCGTTAGTTGATCGGTTCATTGATGTATTTGGTCAACACCCGACCATATATTTTTTTTGCTATCAACACTCTTAGTCAGTTCATGGTGGAGCCTAAGAGAGTGCATTGGGTAGCAGAAAAACATGTGCTCAAGTATCTTTGTGGTACAATGGATTATGGTATGAACTATCTGAGAGGGGACAAAGTCCGATTGGTGGGCTATACAGATTCAGATTGGGGAGGATGTGTCAGTGATAGGAAGAGTACTTCTGGATGTTGTTTCGGAATGGGATCAATAGTGGTGTCTTGGTTTAGTCGGATAAAAAAGTCAGTTATTTTGAGTTCTGCAACGACTGAGTATATGGCTACCATTTAGGCCATTTTTTAGGCCCTTTGGGTTCACAAGTTGCTGGTGGGATTATTTGGTGTGCAGTTGAGACCCACTATGATTTACTGTGACAATCATAGTTGTATTAAACTCTCTTAGAATCCAATTTTTCATGACAGGTCTAAGCACATTGAGATTCTATATCACTTCATATGGGATTATGTTCAGAGAGGATCATTTGACATACAATACATATCTACAGATGAGCAGGTTGCAGACATACTCACCAAAGCCTTGAACAAAGGCATGTTTCTATTCTTCAGGGACAAGCTTGGAGTGATGAGTAACACTTTCCTCGGTAAGAGGGAGTGTTTAAATAATTAAAAAGTACCTAGGCAAGTGTTTCTCATCACCTAGGCGCCTAAGGGGTGAGAAAGTTCCTAAAGTGAACCCTAGTCATTTAATTTATGAGATGTAAATTAAAAGTGACTTTTTTGGACTTAGGGAAAGTGGGTGACTTAAGTGATTTAATCTCAACCATTCATCTCATATAATCTCAACCGTTGGATGAGATGACCCTTCACCTTCTTTGTCATTGAGGTGATTAGGGTAAGGAGGGCACACCCTTTGAGGGTTGTTGAAGCATTTTCTTGAGAGAGCATGAGAAGAGAGAAAAGTCGAGCAAACTTGAGGAAGAGCACTTTTGCATCTTAGGGCATGCATTCTAAGGCAACCTTGGGCACACAAATTGACGAGGAAAGGTACAACATTAATGGAGGTCGTACTGCACAGATTTTGAATAGGATGTACAACTGAACATTGGCACATAAATTGAGGAAAGGTACAACATAGTTAAGGAGGTTGTACTATACAAATTTTGAAGGTCGTAATGTTATTTGTGCTGCACTAAAATCGAGGAGGAATTCTGTGTGAGTTTTCTGGGTGATTGGCATGATTCCCTAGGTGGTCGTACATCATTTATTGCCCAAAATTTGTGCTGCAACATTTGGAACGTATTTCAAGGCATCTGTACAACAAGGAGAGGCACACAAATCGAGGAGTTGACCTGTGCATATGTGCAGGAAAGTTTGGCACAAATTTTGAGGAGTTTGGCTCAGATTTTTATGTGGAATCTTGGCACAATTTTCGAGATAAGTTTGTCTTTAAATTTCTGAAATAAATTTCTACTGTAACAGAAAATTATTTGAGCTCTGAAAATAATAAAAATCCCTCTCTCACTGGTTTTCCCCTTGTGGGTTTTTCCAGGGTCAAGTTTGACCAAAAAATCTCTGTGCAATTATTTTCTGAGTGTCGTGGTGCTGATATATTTTATTTGTGCATTAAATGTTGTTCAAAATCCTCCTGTTTTAGTTCTGAAAATGTTAGTTACATGCTTATTATTTATGGTTGTCATAAAACTGGGTTTTGGGCATTAAACACTGATAAAAATCAATGAGACTTGAAACTGGGTGGGGTCTGAAATTTTATAGTTGCGACATACTAAAAAAAACTAAATTTTCCCACCGTTTGGAAAAATTAGAAATTCACACACCCAAAAAAGATGAAAGGAGCACAACCAAGGAAATAACTGATGGAAGGGCACTTCAAATAGGCAAAGGTTGCACCAGTGCTTTTGAGGTCTAAAACATTGAAAATGGTAAAAATGATTTTTACTATCTGTAATTTTTTTAATAAAACCCCGTTCTGATGCGCCCGATTCACAACCGCACCAAGCATACATGTTTAATGAGCACACCGATTATATATTAAAAAAAACATCCCTAGCACGGTGCGCGTGTGTGCACTGGTGCATATACGACTCCATAACGAATCGTCTTTTATTTTTTTGAAAAACTACAATAGTGCGAATTTTTTTGTCTTAGCATGACACAGTGTGGTATAATAATAGATGCCTCATTGCACTTGGGTTTATTGAGAGCACTGCCTAAATTTGAAAATTAACCCTAACATGGTGATCCATATTGGAGCACTGGTGCGCATGATACAATGGAGGGCATCGATATATTTTTTTTGACACAATCCTACATTACTGCGTAAATGTTTTTTGTTTAACCATATGACAGTGCACTCTACTAATAGCACACCAGTGCTTCGAGTGTTATGTTAAACATCGTGTGTTTTTAAAAGAACGTTATTACGGTGCGTCATTATTTCCCGATGTGTCCTTATTTCCGTAGAGCACCGGATAATATTGTTCTTTATTTAAAATAATCCTGATACAGTGCGCTATTTTTGAGGGCACCGATGGGATTTTTGTCGAAAACGTACCAGTGCGTTATGTACTTATAAAATCACCAGTGTAAAAACATTTGCTAAAACCTCCGACCGCTCACCTTCACTAGTATCATTTTCCATAAACGAATTTTTGGGATATTTTTATAGGAGCATCTGTAAAAACTTCTGCTAGAGGGTCTTTTTTTGTAGTATATATATATATATATATATATATATATATATATATATATATATATATATATATATATATTCTAAGAACGTGCTTTTAGGAATATTACTTTTTGAATGATTCTTTTTTGTTGTTGTATGTTTTTTCTATTGCAAGTCTGACAAATGTCATTGACCATTGTTGTGGAAATGATTCCTGTAGTTTAAATATAACCTGATTTTTGGAACCATTGGATTGATTTCTATATTGTAAGTGGAAAGTATGTCTATACGTTCGTTCCACTATATCCCTCATAGTTCTGTAAAAGTTCCCCCCCCCTTTGATTAATCTCCAACACCACTCCAGATGAGCTAAGGACCAATTCATCATCATTTACATCTTCTATATTAATTAATTTGTTTTCATTATGATGACATTTCCCCCCTTGTTGTTGGTGCCTGTAGAAAATTAAACATATGCGAATTAATAGATTGTTTGAAACATGTCATCTAATATTCCTAAGTATATTATTAATGAAAATTCAAAAAAAAAATCATATTGAATAGTATTTTTTCATTCACCTGATTCATCCCTCTGCAATTTTTCCATGAAAATTTTACGCTCTTCTGCACTTAGATAAAAAATAATTTTATCGAGCTTTTTCATTTTGTGGCTCTGCACAACACACACTAACCAATACATATTAGTTAAACTTACATATAGTTCAACCCCATTAATTTTGTATAGAATTTACAGAGAACCTACCTTTTTTATTTTTCTGGATGTGTCATCATTGTGTCGACCATAACTTTTCTTATTTGAACTCTTCTCACTCATATTTTTATCAATATACAACTCATACCATTCAATACAAGAATTATTAAATATATTTTATAAATAAATCACATAATTTTTAGAGAAAAAAAATCGTTGTAACCGGTGCACTTTTTATATACAAAGCATTGATGCATTTATTACATAAAACACATCTGTGCGTTCCATACCACAACACACACTGAAAAATTTAATTTCTTTTTTAAAATATTGTGAATTACAACAATGTGATATATATAGAAGACATCACAGTGACTAGAGTAGAAAACAAAAACATAGCTAAAAAAAAAATAGAAAAATTACACACTGATGAGAAGAAAACTTAAAAAAAATTACGTGACAACATTTTCTGTGTTGTTTAGATGAGAACATCGACGGTATATATATATAATCTGGTTTAATCAGTGCGTTTTTATTGAGAAGGTGCACTAGAAAAACGGGAAACGTTTAAAAAAAAAACGTAAAATTGAAAACTGTTTAAAAAAATAAAAAAAAGGCAGAGGGCCGATTGGGTTTGGGATCCGATGCAATAAGTGGTCCCTTTGCATCAAATTCTAAACACTTATATATAGCAAAACAAACCCATTAAATCTAAAATACCTAAAACAAAAATCCCTAATTCTGAAGTGATAGAGGGAGTTAAACTTTAGGGTGAAATTTTGCATTCGCTTAAGCAAAAAAAATAGGGATTAAGGTAAGTATGATTTATTTTATGTTATTTTTTCTGAATGTTGGGATTTTGAGTGAATCACCATACCCTTCAAATCCTAATTTTTTGAATATTTCTGCTTTCAAAAGTATTCTTCTGCAACACCGTGCTCCTCGGTATGTCTCTCTTCCAAATCTATCTCCTGTAAATTTTGGAAAAATAATGAAAATATTGAATACCTTCTTAATATTAAAAAAACTTTATGGAAAAAAAATGACGCAGGCGTTAACACAACTCTTCCCTTGGTGCACGACGACTAGGGTTTAACCCTGACCACGTGCGGCCTCCAATCGCAGGGAGTCTGTTGTCCTTTCTCCTTTGACCTCAATGGCAGCGACCGTGTCCCTCTCTGTGGGAGCCCCAGGTGGCAGGGATTTTTCCTCCTGCTCGGGGTCCAACCTAGTCTCTACTTCGAAATCTAGGGCCACTTTCTGTGAGGTTATTCAATGAAACTTTGCTCTCCCTTCGTCGTCTCTTCTGGTTTAGGAAGCCCCTCCCCTTGTCATTTGTATGGGTCAAGATGTCGAGGAGGAGGAATAATACTTTAAATCCGTAAGTTTGGTCTGTTGTTTCAATGGTTTCTGGCCAAAGTTAGTAGATCTCAATAGTTGGATATCGACCACCTGGATTCCTATTATGTAGCAACAAGCTTTCATTCATCCTTGTGCTAAAGGTTTCTTCATTGTTGAGTTCGACATTGAGGAAGATCGTGATCTGATTCTCAGCTCAGGTCTGTGGTTTTGGGGCAACTTAGGTTTGTGCATAAAACCAGGGAATCCTTCTTTCAATCCAACTACTGACATTTTCTCCTCAGCTCCTATTTGGGTGAGGCTTCCCAACCTCCCTTTGCATTTCTAGGGCTTACCCTCGCTTGAAGCCATTGGTTTGGATTTTTGAAAGTTCCACTTTGAAGGTTGTGAAACTTCAAGGCACAACACTTCCACCTTTGCATGCATCTGCATGGAAATGGACTTCAGTAAAGGATTCCTAACTAAAGTTATTCTTACAGGTAAAAATTATTCTTGGTCTCAGAAACTAGACTACGAGAGAATTTCCCTGCGTTGTAGATCTTGTTTTGAAATGGGACATCTTGTAGCTCATTGTCCCAAAGGGCCCAAGAAGAAATGAAAACCTAGAAAATATACTTGGTGGGTGGGATCAAATTATGACCATCAAGTTATCTCAAAGCCCCCCAAAGCCAACAAAAATATGTCTCCACATCCGTCTCAAAATTCGACGAAAGAGGTGTCTTCCCTTCAGGTTTCAAATGAGGGACCTCTACTATCAGCTAGCTAGGCATATCTGACTGATGATGCTGGGTTGTTGGATGAAGAAAGAAAAGAAGATCCAGATCAAAACAATCCATAAATGCAAATGAAGGTTGGACAGTTATAAGAAAAAATAAGACATCACATGCCACATCTCAACCAATGATAACACGAAGTCAGGACCGTAAGTCAGCCAATTTGGTGAGCCCTTTCCCAACATGTTAACCCTTAGATGACCTGCAAATTTTTGTTTATATTATCATCGTCTGTAGCCATTTGTACATGGCAACTTAAAAGTTCTTTTTGGACCATCTTTAAGTTCTCTATTAGGACACAAGATTCTTACGAGTTAGCATTCTGGACTCATTTCACATAATCAAAATTTCCACCTCTCTATAATGTGTTGTAACACAACTCTCTTTTTTAATATAAAACACCAACCATTTATGTTAAAAAAAAAAACTTTATGAAAAGGGTTTAGAGTGCATCACCATACTCTTCAAATTCTCATATTCTGAGTAATACTATGGTTACAAAGTATTCTTCTCTTGCACATTGTTCCTCCGTATGTCTCTCTTGCAAGTCTCTCCTCTGCAAAATTTTGCAAAATAATGAAATAGTGAATAAATTTTTAGTATTTAAATGAATTTATGAAATTCGATTCCCACTCTTTTTTTAATTGTTTAAAAAAATCACGTTTTTTATTAAACTTTTTCGGCGCAACAATGCATTTATGTAAGATGTACCGGTGCGTCCATATTATTTGAGACACAAATGACATATAATTGTTTTTTATTAACAAAATCTAGAAACACAACGTGGTTGATTTTTCAACGCATCGATGCTTATTATTAATATGCACACCGATGCGTTTGTGGTTTATAAGCACACTGTTATGCTTTTAAACTTATTTGAACTTTTATTTGCATATAAAATAGTATATTCATCTCAAATTATATTTTAGGATGAATTCACATGACTTGCAATACTTCAATATACATTTTACGTTTTATGTCGCCTTATTCTTAAAAAATGGTTTCAAAACTATATTCAAACTCAGATTGTGGTATGTCCCTCAAAATTTATTTTAGATATGTATAGGAAAATTTATTGCTAATTTTGTTGAAATGCAGGGAGGAAACCTTATTATATGATCAAATGGCCAATTCTTCAAATTCCAACCCATTCCATATTTCTCAAAGTCCATCGCGGAGTTCTCCCTTTCCATCTCCAATAAGTTTAACTTATTTTATTTATGTTTCGATTATTTCATTGAATTTTTTTATCCATGTCAATATGAATAAAAATGTATCCAAATTTGTAAGATCCTGATTTAGAATTGAGTTGAGATGTAGAAAATATTTCAGTACCGGTTCAAAAATGTTGGAAGGTCTCATCAGGAGCAACATACCGCAAGCAGTTGGTAGATGAAAATGGACAACCACTTTACCCTGCCAATTGTGACATTCCATCTTCCAGCCGCAATTCTTGGTCGACGATGGTAATAATTGTTTGGTATAATGTAATTTGAACAAAAAAATTATTGCATTGTGCTTACTCATGTCATCAATGTACTAATGTTCAATATTTTTGAAATTATGATTCTTATGATGATGAGCAATGTTAGGTGATTTATATGTACTAAAAAAGACACTTAAAATATCCTCAATTTAAATTGTCAACCCGGGGTAAGTAAACTTAGAGTTGTAGCAAAATATATGCCAAAGGTAGAAGGTTAGTAGGAGTATGGTCTAACTAATGAAGGTAGCTATCTAAGGTTGATCTATTTAAACAAAACTATCGATAAGCAAACCTTACTAAGCAATTGGAAACTAGGTAACCTAAGTATCTTTTGGCCAAGGATCGATGGATAGTTCCTAAGAAAACAAGTAAAAACCCTATGTAAAGCAAACTAGTTCAATAATAAGCAATAAGCAACTATCTCAGCATACCAATAAGCAAATGACGAAAGAAAACTATTTTAACTTGCCAACCTACATTCAATGAGCAACTACCCTATGAAAGCAATTAAATAAGCAAGTAAGCAAAAACACCTATCTAACCTATTAAAGCAAATAGACAAGTTAGCAAAGACAGCTAACTAATCTATTAAAGCAAAAGACAAGTAAGCAAAGACAATTATCTATCCTACTAAAGCAAATGGACAAGTAAGCAAAGACTTCTCATTGAACAACTATCTAGCCTAAGAGGCAAGTGGACTAAATGCCTAATGCAAAACTATTTCTAATGCGTGAAAGGAAATCTAAATGCTCAATGCAATGCATGAAAGGAAATCTATTCTATTGAAAGCAAGGAGAACTAACAGCTAAATGCTTTACCTTAATCTACGAAAACAAGAAACTATCTCTTCTAATCTACAAAAGCAAGAAACTAACTTTAATCTTATGACACTCAAATATAATGTTGGTGGTTGTGTGAATGCCTTCGGTGGTGACAGATGATATATCAATGACACTTAACCACAAAGGACAGTTCTAATGGTATAAGCTCAATACTAATTTCAATGGCAAAATGAAAGGTGTGAAGTAAACAGTCCAATGAAAACTTAGTCATAACAGAAATAATGTTAAATACCCTGCATATTCATGTGCAAACCATCAACAACATAACGAGAACATCATTATTTAACTGAGAAATTTAATTGCACTTTAATCTATGAAAAGAAATTGCGTAAAGGGAAACTATGCTATGTCTACTTTAATTATTCAAACTATAATAAGGAAATGAATTAAAAACAGAAACTTAAACTATGATATTAAAAAGTAAATTGACAATTACATCAACCAACAACTAAGCAAATGAAATCTATCTAAAACTGAAGTAAGAAACAACTATAACTAAAAATTGAAATGAAATCTATCCATCCATCAAAATCCTTGTCAAAGAAAACCCAGATAAGATTCTATTTTATTCTAATTAAAAATTTTGTTCTAAGCTTATTTATAAAATTATGAAAGAAAGCATAATCTAACTTCTAACTTGCACACAGAGTTAGTCTAGGGATCTACAGATCCATTCCTAATCTACGAAACTAATTCATGCTAACATAATCCATCACACTAACTTGCAAAAGAGCAATAAAACAATTAAATTACAACAAGCTAATTAACACAATAAAACATGCATGTACAGAAAATAAAAGAACAATTTAAATGATGAAATACATAAACAACACACAGAGAGTTACCAGACTGCTGGTGGCCCCCCCAGCAAGTCGTGGTCACTCTCTAAAAGCATAGCACGATCTTAACAAGGCGAATCCACCACTAAACCTTGAAAACACAGTTTTGGCACAATTTCGGCAATGTAAAATATCAAAATGGAGGAAAAACGAATTTGTCTCTAATACACTGGCTCTTCTACTTAGATAACAATCTATTGAGCATCCTATCAGTATCTATAATCTTACAACCCAAGTGGTCGACCTCAGGAGGGTCGAACCACTTCTAATTTCGACAAATTACAATAAATGATGCCCTAACTAATAAAATGGAGTAAGCCAATAATCACCTTCTTTGGACAACTGAATTCGAGTTTTCAGGAGCTTAGTAGCTGGAGGGGGCAAGGATAAACAAAACCCATGTGCCCAATTTGTCCATCATTGCCCGCCAATGCCATAACCGCCAACTCGCCTTGCGTTTTTGTGCAATACTGGGTGTTGGAACGAGTGTCGGATCGAGTGCCGGAATGAGTGCCGGAACCAGAAAATGGTGCGTTTTTGCCCTGTAACACCAAAAAAACATGAATTAACTATTGGAAGCATAAAAACATGATAAATTATACTTGATTCTATCATTAAACATGAGTTACACATACCTTATGGCAATCATACCGATTTACCATAAAATTCTTCAAAAAACTCCTTTAAAATATGAAAACATGCATATGTACATATGGAAAAAGTGTATAATAACGTCATGAAAATGATCATATCTCGGGCCCAACAAGAAGCCTACCTACCATATTCTGTTGCACCCCATAACAATGTCAACCTGAGAGAAGGATGCAATGATAACACAACTCATAGAGAAAGCGTACCAAGAATGGTTGAATCAACCACCTATTCAATTCCCACTACTTCCACATTCACCAATTAGGAATGACTACAACAATAGTATTTATTCAGAAGTTGGCAATGGACACAATAAAAAATAGGTTGGTGTGGATGATTACTTACGGGATACAAATGCCATGGAGACAATGTTGTTAGACCCATTTTAGAACGATGAGCTAGGGGATGATGCTCATATAACTGATACCATTTCCGAAAGCCTAAAATCTACTTCCACCACCCCTCACTTTGGACCTAGTTCCCAATCAAAGCCTACCCAGCTTGGGACAACAATGTTACTATACAATGTGAAAGTGAAGTTTGTCATGTCAAATGCATGTTTCTCTGCAATATTGAGGTAATTAACCAACACGTGCCTTATATTAATTTTGAGAAATATTGTCACACAATCAACATTAGAAATGGTTTCTTTTATAAATGTTAAATGACCTTGTACATTTCTATTTCCCACTAACTGTAGGATATTCAAAGGTAAGGTTCTTCCTAGTGATAATGGTTTTCCTGATAGCTACGAAGAGGCAAAGCAGTTGTTGAAAATGTTGGGTGTTGAGTATATATAATATCATGCATGTCTAAATGATTGTATTCTATATAGAGGAGAATATACAGACAAAGATATATGTCTGAAATGTGGGCATGACACGTACCATAAATCTAATAAAAATGGTAAATTGCATGGTCCTCCTCATAAGATATTGAGGTACATGCCTATAATCCCAAGGATTCAAAGGCTCTTTCATTGCAAATAATTAGCTATGTTTTAAGGATGGCATGCCTCGCACATAAGTGAGTCAGGATTTATGCGAATCCCAACAGAATCAATAGCCATGAAGCATATAGAGGATACATGGCCAGAAAAATTCAAGGATGAAGTATGAATTTTACAACTCAACATATCAATGGATGCCGTGAACCCATATTCCCTCCAAAACACCAACTATTTTGTTTGGCCTGTAGTAGTGATCAATAACAATAGCCCCCCATGGTTGTCCACGAAGAATGAACATCTTATGTTGGCTCTTATAGTCCCTGATAGAATACAAGTGAAGAATATGGATGTCTACCTACAACCATTGGTAGATGAATTGAAGGAATTATGACCTAAGGTGTTCCATATCTAAATTATCTGCATTTCTACGTTGGATCACATCAAAGGAGATTCATATGGCTAGCATTCCACGGTGGTGTTAATAGATAACTGAGATTGTTTGTATGTTTGAGAAGGAACTACAACCAATTTTCATGGACTTGCAAGTTCATCTTCTAATTCACCTGGTAGATGAGGTTGAATTAGTCTAGGTGGTCTCTTGTCATTGGATGCTGTTTTTAGAGAGGTACATGAATAAATTGAAAGGATTTGTTCATCAAAGGGAAAAACTCGAGGGGTCTATGGCAGAGGGGTAAATATCATATGAGTATTTCTATTATGATAGTGAGTAAATCAAGCAGATCAACAACACACTAGGTGCAGTGATTTGGGATGAAGAAAGGGATGAAGACAAAATAGAAGGGGAGCATCTCCCAGCAAATGGAAAAAGGCGCTTGATAAAGAGTAAGTGACTTATTGTTTGTCAAATTTCTACACAATAACTATTCACACTAAACTTCATAATGTATATTTTGATCATGATATCATATGGACTGTATGTTGGTTTCATTTTATGAATACATGAGCGAATTTAGAAATTTATGCCATCAATAAATTCATTCTTTACAATTTGGAGGCAACACAGTCGTGGGTTGCATTGTACGAACAAAAGAGGTGGAAATGGGAAAGTGACAGGAAGAAATTTAGACGGTTGAATGGTAGAAGCATGCCTTATCCTGGTCATTTAAAATAAAATATGGCAATGATATTCCCCAACAGTTGGGTTGTTGACCAAGTCAGAGAGAAATATGGTGCATCCGGTCGTTACCCGCGTGAAGAAGAGGATGCACTAAACATAGGGATTGGTTGCAACAACTCGATAATAATATCTTTGTGTACATATTTTTCAACTTCGTAATACACATTTGAATTATAAGTACAACTATGTTATTTTATATTTTAATGGTCAGGTTATTAGACACAAATTGACCCTGTGATTTGTTTACTTTTTTATAGGTGCATTTGTTCCCATCTATGTGGGCACATGGACATCATTTTCACACAAAGGATGTTGATGATGGATACATGACACAAGACTGTGGAGTAGAAGTCGAGTTTGACCAATCTAGTCGTGCTAACCACCCTGATCAAAACACCATACATGGGAAGTTAGGTTACGTCGGAAAGATACAAGAGAGCATTCAAGTGGACTTCTCTTCTTTCCAATGTGTTATTTTTAGGTGCAAGTGGTGGGACACCTTTGATCAGAATAATTTAAAGGAATATCGTGATAGTGGGATGATATGTATAAACTCTAAAAAGATGTGGGATGAAGCTAAGGAGCCTTATGTTTTCCCAAAACACTGCAACCAAGTGGTTTTTTACCCAGATGTGTTGGATAGCGATTGGTGGTTTGTATTAAGACACAACTCTAGATAAAAACATATTTTTGAGAACAATAGTGTTATCATGCCAAGTGAGGAAGATAATTAGGGCGATGACAACGAAGAGTGATATATTATACATGTTTTATTCTTTAATTACTTATTTTATGTTTTCAAATCTATAGTGGATTTAATAATTTGATTATTAAAAAAATAATGTTTTTAGTATTTAATATTTAATATAATTAATTTTTTGATTGGATGATATAATTAAATGTTACGTGTAAATGATATAAATATTTTTCCATTGTAAATCTAGATGATATTTGAACTTTTAGTAATTTAATTTGAACTTTTACTTTAAAAAACAATATATTATTTTATTGTAAATATCAAATATTTTATATCATATTTTTAAAATGTATTTTTGTTACCCACCATTTCATATCATTACCATATCGTATTATATTGTATTAGTTTTTAATTTTGAGTTCATACATACTAATTAGGGGAACATTCAGATCTAAAATGAGCCTCTTAAGTGAGTTTTTCAAAAAAACATCATTGTCCTTAAATAACTAATGCATGTGTCCCTCTCTAAACCCATATAATAATATATACTTAAGATATTACATAAAAATCAAATACATAATATATTATGCAATATATTAATTTTATATTATAAATATAATAATATAATATATAATAAATATAATATATTTTATTTATATTAATTATAACACAATGGGACATTGAATAAATATCCACATCACAAGAAGGGAGGATCGAGCTTTGCGGCCTAACACTTCTTGCCACACCCACTAAGGCATAGAACCTCGAGCGGGGGTCGCATGACTTCCACTCCCCGCCCCCTTACCCTCTCTCATTCCCATTTTTTTTTAGTCTCCTGTTTTCAGGCGGCCGATACTCTCTTTCTCATTCCCCGTACCCCCCACTCGATCACTTCCCTTTCATCGTCACTTTTCTCTCCAGGTGAAAACCGCGTGCCCTCCACGTGATCGGGACACATGGAGGATTCTGACATAGAGGAGGTGGATTTCGAGGCTTCCCCTCCTAGTCCCCACGCCTTCGTGTCATAGTCTAAGTTCCTGGAATCCCTTTCGCCCTCCCGCCTATTTTCTCCCACACCTCCTCATTCATTTCTCCCCCGTGGCTCTTCCTTTCACAAGCCTACGTCTCCCTCCCTCTCGCATGGAACCCCTTCGCATTCTTGGCCTCCCTCTCCCTCCATCACCTCCCCCTCCTCCTCTGAACCTGTGTCTTCTTATTTCTTAGGAAAATCTCTCTCTCTTGCTAGCACTCTTCCGAAGGAGGAGAAAGGGGTTTCTAGTTGCGACGAACTTTCTAGAAAACTCTCAACTCGATGTACTAAGGAAAAAAGAGAATCGACAAAAATGGTAGTGGGTGTTGACATTCCCCTCAACAGCATCCCATAGCTCCTAGGGAAGACTTTGGTTGGAAGGTTTCATGGAAAGTATCTGGGAGAAAAGGCTCTAACTTCTTGGCTACAGAACCATTGGAAACCTCTTATTGGTTATGTCCCAAAGATACACCTTTTGGCAAGAAGTTGGATCTCTTTTAATTTCATCTCAGACAAAGACCGCGATGAAATTCACAAGCATAACTGGTCCTTAGGCCCTTCTGGTTTGTCCTTGAAACCTTGGATTGTGTATTTCGACCCTCTAAAAGAATCTATAGTGGTAATGAAAGTATGGGCAACTCTTCCTGGGCTGCCTCTAGCCTTCTGGTCCAGGGAAGTGCTAAAAGCCATCAAAAATAAATTAGGCTCTTTTGTAAAATTGGAACCCAGCTGGGATTTGAAAAAAGATCCCAGGTGGGCTTGGATCTTGGTCAAAGAGGATGTAAGAGAAGGATTAGTAGGAAATATTGACCTGGTTTATGATGGAATTACATAGCACCAAAAGGTAGACTATTAGAGACTACCCTTTAGGTGCTATGGCTGCCATGAAATTGGACACCTACATTATTAATGCTCCATAATTGCCCCACTGCAACAAATGCAAGCAAGTAAATGGAAAACCAAGTCCACTATAAAAAAGAAGGAGATAGTGGAGGTCGATGCGGTGGAAGGTAGGAATATAGATTACCACCTAGACATCAACAAAGGGGTCCTCACTAGTCAAGCTCTAAGAGACTTGGTGTCCCAAGCTCTTGCTTCATGTATGCCTCCTTTTTCTCTACCCCTTCGTTCAGTTTCAGTTTCGATTTTTGTTTCTCTCTCTAGCCCTATCCCCTCACCAAATCCCTCTCCCTCCCTAGAAAATCGTTACCCCCCTTCCCCTCCCTCATTTTTTCCAGAGGCACATGAAG
>JASDQU010735825.1:39787-58772 GCA_032191745.1 Picea mariana | reverse complement strand
CCCCCCTAGGGAAACATATATGCTCTATTGGGTGCAGGCCTATTTTGGAAAGGCTACTTTGAGCGCAGACATAGTTTGGGAGGAGAAGGTCTACTTTGAAGAAGACATAATTTTGGCCAGAAGACCTAATTTTGGACTGTGCCCAATCGAAGGCAAGAAATCAGCATGCAGAAAAAGAAGGAAAAGAAAAATGAAAGAGGAAAAAAAGCGTGGCACATAGACAAAGAAACCTAATCATGCTAGGGTTAGGGTTTTGGATAATGATTGTAACGACTATAAGCCTAAAAACTAGTATAAATAAGAGCCTAGGAGGTCCAAGTCGAGGTTCTTGGATTTTTGGTTGACTGTTCAGTAATTTTTCAACAGTTGTAAGTCTGAAGTTGATATATAAGATTCAAGTAGGTCGGATCTTGAGGGTTAGATCACAGACTGAGGAGCCTGGTGTGATCTAGTCCGCCTCAGAGAGGGTCTTAAACCCATTTATGCTTGTAATTAGAAAGATGTAATGCACACACCACTATATTTTGCAGCAGACCTAATAAAAGAGAAGAGAGGATAGATCTTCGTGGATGTAGCCCATGAGGGGGTGAACTGCAAAAAAACCTGTGTTATGTGTTTTGATTAGTGCATGGTTACTTTATGTCAGTGATTGATCTTATTTACCTTCTGTTAATGAGTGATTTATGAATGAATGGTTAAGCTAGATATGTTAGAATGCATGCATGGCCTGAACGATGAATAAATCCTAGGAATATTAAACGGATAAGATGATGAATGCATGAAGAAAGTAGAATACACCCCCAAATCCCCACTCATTCCTAGACTGCAAGCACTTGAGCATTGCAATCACCCATAAAGCTATATTGGGTGAGACTTTGCAGTGCACTCTATGCACTATGTTTCCTTCTGGTTTACTAGGAGGGCCGATAGTTTTAGAGGATTTTGTTGGAAACCTGTTGAGATTCGAACCTGGGTCAACCCAAAAAGTAGAAGAGAGAAATATAAACCAACAAATGGTTCTGTCGCCATCTAGAACTGCATAGGATTGAGTGGATGGGATCTGTGAAAGAATCACTTAGAGAATGAAAGCATAGAAGGGAATATTTAGACCATGGAATCCAACGAAGGCGAAGATTGAAAGATGGTTGAAAATAAAGGAACTTGAGTTTTCTCAGAAGGATAATATAAACCCTAAGTTAACACCGCGTAAATATCTTGAAAAATACGTGTTTAGTGACCTGTATGAGGTATTTTCTGTGATTTCCCGCATGTGTTGCAGGAGTGGATATTGAGGTTAAAAGACAACCACCCTACAAATTGAATCAGACAACTGGAGTGTAATCCTGTGGAGATCGTGAAGTTACAAGAAGTTAACTACAAATTTATGCGTGCAATAGATTTTTGGTTAGACAATATTGTTGTAGGCTTTATCACTGAATTTGCAGTAGATACCACAAAGTATTACACTGTAGCAGAGCATGAGTTTCTAAAAGGACCCATAGGTAGGCATATCAGATTATTGTACACTTCAATCAATATTTTATTGTATAACAACGGTGTGATGACCATGGAATCAAACATCTAAACTTCCCTGCGTGCATGGGGGAAGGGGGGAAGCACTAACAAGAGGTGGAGAAATGGAGGAAGATATGGATAAGGGAAAGAAGAAGGAGTCCATGGACCCAATCATGATGGAAGAAGACCAAATAAAGAAGATAATGGCAACAACTGGAAAGACACATAGTGGAGCACCCTACCAATATAAGATGGATAATAAGAAGATATCCATAGTTGATAGAGAGGGCTTGGCAGGTGATTAAGAAGAGGTAGAGGATCTCCGAGCTATGGAGAAGATTGAGGAAATCCTGTGTGCAACATATTAAAGGAAAATAGGAGGTCCAAGGGCAAGAATAGAAGGCATAACTCCAATCCATATTAATGTCAGTGTGGAACCTATAACCCCATGTGCGACTAGTACACCAAAAAGAACACCAACATCTAGAAAACCAAATTTTAGTGGTAGAGGAACGACATGACAAGGATCTAGTCAAGGAGCATCAACTAGGGGAGCCAGTTCAATAATTATTAGTCAAATATTTACATTGCGTGGAGGTAGTAGTTCAACACCATTCAGAATGGCAGGACATGATCCCACCATCAGGTTACCAAAAATTTGAGGAGAGGCATTAGAGGACCCTCAAAAACATCTATTCATCTGTGAGAAGAACTGGGAAGAAAAGAATAGCACAGATGAGGATACAAAACTTGTGTAGTTAGACATCACACTAAGAGACTGCACACTGGATTGGTATATGAGCCTAGATGTAAACATTCCACCAGGAGCAACAAGGACTATTGCAGATGTAAAGATACTACTGATAAATGAGTTTCAGAAGCCTAGCTCATAAGATCAGTATATGAATGAAATGATTGAAATCAGGCAAAAACTAGGTGAGTCTTTTTGGGAAATTGATTAGAGGTTTAAACGGTTGAAAGGTAATTTGAAGTATGCAATTATTGACATGCAACATAGGCACTTATTTGTGAACTCATTGTTACCACATTTGAAACACCCATTAAGACAATAAAAGTTCCAAAATCAGGCAGAGGCTCTACAGGCAGCCTTACAACTGGAATAAAACCTGTGTCATAAGACATATCCAAAAATAGAGGATCTAAAGGAGGATATGAAGAACCTTACATTTCAACTTAACCAGAATAAGGGCAAAGAGAAAAGAAAATTTGTTTGGTGTACCACATGCAGGACATAAGGACACCATAAGAATGAATGTCCAACTTTCACGCAATACATGGAAACATGAGTACCAAACCCTTTTCCAATAGGAGGACCATGGTGCGAGATTTGTAAGATGCATAAGCATGATCCATATCATTTTCCAATGATGCAAAAGTATCAGACAATACCCAAGAGTTCATACTGCAATTTGTGCAAGTCACTGGGTCATGATGATAAAGATTGTAGGACGATGGAGTTGATGAGAGAAATAAATTCAGATACTTATAGGGTGCAAGTGGAAATGATTACATGGAAAGTTGCACCTCAGTTCAACTAGGTACCACCTCCATACAATAATGCGCAACCCCAATATAACATTGCGCAACCACAGTAAATCACTACGCAACCACAATATAACCGTCTGTAGTATAACGAAGCACCTCAGTACAACACACTGCGAGGAGATCGAGCTGGATACAGAGGTGGAGAACGAGGTAGAGGAGGATTTGGATGAGGCATAGGGCCAGTGGTGTGTCACAACTGCCAACAACAAGGACATTATGAAAGGGAATGTCCGCTTCCTCCAACGACATGTATGTATTGTCGTGCAACAGACCATGATACAGAAGATTGTAAAACACTCTTGGGGAAGATCCAACAAAAGAGGAATAAGAGAAACTAGAATGTATAGTGGATTTCTGTATAAGCTAGGGATGATGGAAGAAACGTCAATATAGTCACACATAGAGGAGCTAAGACATGAACTGACATAGTAAGACAAGATCCAACGCAACACCATTGGGTGAAGAATAATACTGAACCACATAAGCAGTTTGATGCACGAAAAGAAAAGAAAAAAATCAAGGAGGCAAGACAAGAGTTTATCAAGCAAAATGTTGCATCCACATCAGTCATGCAGTACACTCAGAACGTAACAATGTACGAAATTCCCTCCTCAATGGACCATATCAGTGAAGCACAACATGTAGAGAAAGTAAGTAACATAAGAACTTTTCTGTAATCCTGTGTTAAGCTATTAAAGGTCCATCATCTGTCAAAATATTACAAAATCTGCTAGAAATATGTAAAATAGAGGTAGAAGGGAAATTAGAGAAGAAAATAGTCAATCACCTCCATACAAGAAGGAGGACAAGCAAGGAATTCATACTTAATGTTAATATTGGGGATTTCAATATGGGGGATATTATACTGGACTTAGGCTCTGAAGTAAATGTTTTACCTAAGAAGACATGGCAGTGTATGGGGGAACGCACACTAGGTTATTCACTTGTCTAGTTGAAATTAGTAAATCAACATAGAGTTCTACCAATTGGAAGGCTTAAAGGTGTGACAATAGATTTGGATGGAGTGCACACTAAGGAAGACTTTGAAGTAATAGAGATAGTATATGGCACAACACCTTATCCAACATTGCTTGGATTTGATTGGGAATTTGATAACCAGGCCATAATCAACTTGAAGACAAGGAAAATGAAATTTGAATAAGGTGAATATAGAGTCATTGCACCATTAGACCCTTAAGAGGGAGAAAGGTTTGTAGAACCCACATGTTTAGATCTTGAGGAGATAAACTAATTCTCTAGAACCACCACACGTGAAGAAGATTATGTTAACCCAACTGCAGATGGGGTCCTCAGCTAAAGAAGCATCACATCATGTGCTTCTGACTCAAATACATGTTTGGATAATTGGCAACATTGATTACATGAATTTTCCACAAGAAGGTGTGCAAGAATAGACCGCGCAATAAGATGGGTTGGTACAGAGATAAGAGAACCTCCCAATTTTCATGGGGTAAATGACTTAGAGGAATTTATGAAAAAATATGAAGATGAAGTATTAGAGAATCAGAGGTTATTATCCCTAGATATTTCACTCAAGGCCACACATTCAATATGGTGGGGTGCGCACAAAGAAACAATTCAGGACTGGTACCAATGTAAGTGATTACTACGCATTAGATTTGGCACAGAGCAGTGGCACAATAAAATGCAGAGGTATGATGGGAAAGGAACACCAAGATTTTTTTTGGAGAAGTGCATAACAAAATGGAGGATGACACCACCAGAAGAATGGCCTCATCACTTCATCCACACACTGGAAGGAATCCTAGAGAACTGGTATGTAGACCAGGAAATGTGCAGAGGAACTACATAATGGACAACCTTACAACATAAATCTGTAGTAACTTTCCCATTTGAACATGAGAACCCCAACATTGATTCAACACTAAAACAGATAAGAGGTGTGATATTTATTGATGAACCATAGGTTGAACTCATGACAGAATATCAACAACAAAATAGATAGACAGTCAAAGAACTACTTTCATGCTATCATGTTGAAGAGGAAGCACTAGATGAAGATGATCCGCACAACATTCAGATTACATAAAATGAAGGAGAAAGATAGGTGGAAGGTCCATCTCTGGAGTCAGAAGTATTTTCCACACCAATCAAAGTGAAGAAAGTCAACATTGGTACAACTGACAATCCTAAAATGGCATGTATTGGAGACTATTGGGATGAACAAACAGTAGAAAGAATAACACAGTTACTGTGCGAATGCAATGACTTGTTTCCAACAACCTTTACAGAGATGAAAGGCATAACAGGAGAGTTAGGAGAGATGAAAATACCTCTCAAACATGAGGCAAGACCTCTTAGGCAGAGACCTTATAGACTGAATCCAGTATATAAGCAAAAAGTGAAAGCAAAAATTGATAGAATGTTGGGAGCTGGTATCATAGAACCACTAGAGGAATTTGAATGGATAATCCCTATGGTAGTCCAATAAAAGAAACAAGGGGGATAAGAATTTGTGTAGATTTGAGAAAACTTAATGATGCTTGCTTACCTGATCCTTTTCCTACTCCTTTCACAGATGAGGTCCTAGAGAATGTGGGAGGCCAGGAAGCATATTCATTTACAGAGGGATTCTCAGGTTACCATTAGATCAAAATAGCTCTAGAAGACAGGTATAAGACTACTTTTGCTACAGAATGGGGATCCTAACAATATACAGTCATGCCTTTTGGGCTGAAGAATGCACCAACCATTTTTTCAAGAGTAGTCATAATTTCTTTTAAGGAATTCATACATGAGTTTCTAGAAGTATATCTGGATGATTGGACTCTGTATAGTCTGTTAAAGGACCATGTAGAAGTATTAAGGCTAATGTTGGAAATATGCAGGCAATGTCAGATATAATTGAATATCAAGAAATGCATTTTTGGGACATATTTTGGAATATTGTTGGGCCATATAGTGTGTAAAAAAGGTTTGCTAGTAGATCCTGCTAAGATTGCGATCATTGTAAATTTACCACCACCAAAGTTAGTGTGCCAGCTGAGAGAAACACTGGGACATACATGCTATTACAGGAAATTTATAAAAGGGTATGTACATATTACTACGCCAATGGAAAAACTGTTAAATTAAAGAAAGATATAAAATTTCAGTGGAATGAGGATTGTCAACAAGGATTGGACACCTTAAAATAAAATATGGTCACAACACCTATCCTAGTATTCCCAGATTGGGAAAAGACATTTCATGTGCATGTAGATGCATCAACCATAGCACTTGGAGCAATTCTGGCGCGAGCAGGGGACTTAGACCATCCTATAGCCTTTGAAGTAGAAAATTGTCAGAATCAGAGTAGAATTACAACACCACAGAAAGAGAAGGCCTAGCCATGGTATATGCACTTGAGAAGTTTAAGCACTATTTACTAGGGAAACACTTTAATATGTTCACATATCATTCGACCCTCAAATATCTAGTCAAGAAGCTAGTGTTGGGGAGGAGGATCTATAGATGGCTATTGTTATTCCAAGAATTTGATTTCGAAGTGATAGTCAAACCAGGGAAGCTGAATGCAGGACTTGATCACCTGTCAAGGGTAACTAATGGAGAAGAACCTACCAAATTGGAAGACAACTTCCCTAATGCGCAACTATTTTCAGTACAATAACTATTTTCAGTACAATTAGCTGATGAATACTTTAATGATATTATTGAATAAGTAAGTACAGGGATTGCGCCACAAGATTTTAGCACTGCACATAAGAAACTTATGGTAGTCAGAGCTGCAAATCATCAACTTATCGTAGGACACTTATACAAGCTGAGTGTAGACAACATTTTGAGAAGGTGTGTATTAGAGCATGAAAGGCCTAGAATTTTTTCATAAGCTCACGAGGGAATAGATAGAGGACACTATGCAGGAAATGATACCGCGCAAAAGGTATTGCACGCAGGATTATGGTGGCCAACAATTCATAGAGATTCCAAGGAATATTTCAAGAAATGTGATGTTTGTCAAAGGGTTGGCAAACCCAACAAAAGGGATGAGATGCCCCTAAGACCACAAGTAACTTTATAGGTATTTGACAAATGGGAAATAGACTTTGTTGGACCAATCAATCCACCAATAAAAATATCAAGAGATAGATATATCATTATTGCAACCGAATACATAACACGATGGGCATAAGAAACACCAGTCAAATACTGCAGCCCAGAGACAACAACACACTTCTTGTTTGAGCAAGTCATCACCAGATTTCGGTGTCTAAGAATTTTGATGAGTGACCAAGGTACTCACTTTATCAACAATACTATTAGGGCCATGACTGAGTAGTTTGAATTCTATCACCAGAAGAGTACACCATACCATCCTCAAGCAAATGGAACAATAGAAGCTTTCAATAAGATTTTGGAAAATGCTTTGACAAAGATCTGCAATGTCAACAGGGATGATTGGGAATTGAAAATACTAGCAGTACTATGGGAATACAAGACCACATGTAAGAAGTTGACAGGACAAACACCATTCAAATTGGTGTATAGGAAAGAAGCAATGGTGCCATTATAATTTATGGTACCTAGTCTGCACGTAACAATAATTACCAACATGACAGAAAGAGGAGCAGTAAAGAAAATGTTAAATCAACTAATGGATATGGAAGAGGATGGGATTCTGGCAAGATTTCACCAAGAAGTACATAAATCAAGAGATAAATATTGGCATGAAAAACATATAAAGAGGAAGATTTTCAAGGAAGGAGACCTAGTCTTGCTCTATGACAGTAAATTTTTTCAACATCCTGGAAAATTTAGAATGCATTGGCTAGGGCTCTATGAAGTAAAGACTGTCACAGATGGGGGATTTGTACAAATAAAGGATATGGCAGGGACATAATTGAAATGAATGATCAACGAGAGTCGACTGAAACTGTACATGGACAGTCGACCTCCTAACGCTTAAAAGTTACAACACAATGAGAAATACATGTACATAGTGTACTATAGTAGAGATTAGGACAAAATATTGATAAAAAGAAATAAAAAGGGGAAAAAGGAAGGAAAAAGAAATAGAAAAATAGAAAAGAAAGAAAATACAAAAATACTGGGAAATATTGTGCGCAGAGAGAGTGGACTCGACGCGACAAAAAGAGAAATGTTCGCGCGCAGTATATGGGTGATAGAAATCAAAACCCCACGCACTAAGGAAAAATCACAACAAAAATGCACGACACACTCAAAATGTTCAATGCACTAGAAAAGTGGCCAACGATCGGAAAAGTGAAAAACAGTCGTTCGGGAAAAAAGGCGCGAATCAGGGCATTTATGAAATTAAATGAAGCATACTCGACAAGATTCAACACATTAATCACAGCCAGAGAATATTCTCTGAGAAGATTCACGACATTCATGGAACCCTCTTTATAAAGGGGAAGCACGATCAAAATGACACTTATTGTGAAATTGCAAACTCATGGAGCTAGAGAGCACGCAGACGACAGGAAAACATGTGAATGCATAGAGTGAACTAGTCAAACTTTATTAGGCAAAGAAAGTGGTACCCACTATGGTACCACCAAATATTGGTGCACCAAGCCAAATCGTAAGGAAAACTAGAAGTAGCCTTAGGTCACCACATGAAACCGCAGAGGCAGAGTAAGAAATGGCACAGAGAGAGGCAATTGTCGATGTTGGTGCAATTCCCTAATCGCAGGTCAAACCAATGAGCGCCACAATGGTCGTGGAAGAAGAACAAGCGCCAACGATGACTGACATGGAAATTGATTCACACGACAGTGTGCAGAGATGAAAAATAGTCGATGCAGGAAACCTACAACAGCCTGCGAGGGTCGAAGTAGCCGACATAACAAATGGAGACGCCAACGAGCAGACAGAGGTCGCGGGGCCAAGACCACAATCTGGGGTAGGGTCTGCACAACAACGGGAAGGGCTGGTAGAATACATAACCAAGAATCTAGACTTGGGCGTAGAAGAAAGAGAAGTAGGCGTGGGGAACTCTAGCACACCAGTAAGGAGAAAGGGAAAACAACCCCTTGCGTGGTCCCCACGCAAGCAACCCGAAGCCTTAATCATATTACCGTGCATTCCAGAGGGAATGCATGCCACTCCAACACTACTGGGTTGCGTGGAAAAACTAAAATACGCAGACCATGATGTATTAGACACTGAAAAATTCCCTGAATTTGCGTAGCAGGTGTATATTGAGAGTATAGGCACATGACCCTTTGGATATCCCATGATGCAGCAAAGAAATGGGTGACAGGCCTAGCAAACACATGGATCCTAAACCTTATGGATATTCCCCACTTTGGGTGAGGGAGAGAAGTGAATAACTACGTCAAGCAGTTGATGGAAGTCCTCTATGGAGGCTTCCTATGGATGGAGGAACCCATCTCCATCGACGTGGAACTAATTGCGTTCATCATAGGTGTGTCGTCAATGGGAAAAAGTCTCGCGCAATACTTATATGAAAAAACTAAAGAAAAGGCCCTAGAAGAGAAAATGAAGAAACCATATGGGACAGAGAGAGGTTCGTGCAGGATCATCATCAAAAGGATCAGTGACCCAACCACCCATATGGCGACAAAACTCATGGCATGCAAGATTCTAAGAAAATTTCATAAGGAGGAGGTCCCTGTAGAGGTTATCGTAGTTGCAACACAATGTGCAGACAACACCATGCTCAGTTGGGCCCCATACCTACTGAACCTATTCCTTGACGACTGCAAGGACGCACAGGACTTGGGAACATAGTTCCATTATTCATGGTTTATGATTCTGATAGCATTAATCTGGTTGAGGGAGCCTCCATACTGCTAATTTTGTGACAGAGTAGGCCATTTCTGCATAGCGCGATAGACATCAATGGGGATCACTTCGGACCCCAAGAGAACAAGTGGAAACGCGGGTACTTTTGTGTGGTACTTCAGCAACATCCAAAAGAGCATAGATAATACATGGAGAATCACTTCAGAGGTTGTTGTGCAGTATCAAGGTATAGATAAATTCCTCGCTACATGCCACAACATGTGGATCCAAGCGCACAAGGATCCATCGAAGGAATGGTTGCAACTACGATACTGCATCAAGGAATAGGATATGGAAATGGAAATATGTGACTAACAAGACGACTCAAGGATCCCAGTCATTACCAAAGAAATGCCAAAAGGGAAAGAGGTATAAGTAGGGTCATCTAAGACACCTGCAGGATACAGTGTTGTGCCTAAGAAGTCGACACAAAATGGGAAGCCCAGTTAGAAGTCGGTGCAACAGAAAAAGGGGAGTGCTCCAAAGAAGGATGCATAGACAAGAAAGAAGGACATTGCCTCGATGCAGGAAGCATAAGGAAAGGGGGATACAGAGACACAAGGAACCCCTTCAGTAGCTACTCCACAAGAAACAGGGCCACCCAAGTGACCGATTATACATACAGGGGGGCCGTAAAAGAAGACCAAGGCTCATGAGCAGTTTTCTGAGAACACAATTACTGAAGATGACGCTGAACTTGTCGCAAAAATAGTACAAGATCATGCAGCTGAAGAATTCAAAGAGGCCAAAAACCAACGAGGGAGAATACAAAATGAGTTGGCTGACATAAGGCAAGTCCTAGAGAAAATAAAAGTAGTGCAAAGGCCTGAAAGGGGAACAAAACCCTTCCCTGCAACAACAGAAGTAGAAGCAAGGACCGCACCAAATGAGGAAGGAAACATCCAGACAATCGCACAGGTGAGTCCAAGCTTCCAAGTCACATTAGAGATGTTGTAGATGGATGAGGCCATAGCCCATACACCACTGAAGGATATGGCACAAGTAAATTTGGTACTGGAAAGGATACCAACCAAGGCACTGTACAAACTTCAAGTCAGTGTCGCACCGGAAGTGCAATCGTGCTCAAGGACAGATGCGATAAAATTCCAGGAAACTAAGAATGGAAAGGATGCCTTGGAACTAGTATTTGAGCATGCGAAGATAAAAAAAAGAGAGGAAAAAGAATGCGCAGATAGACTGGAACAGTGATTGACAACGATTGATAATCGCATCCCAAACAACATGGATAGGAGAAAATCAACATGATTATGCAAACCATTGACCATTATAATCGGGAGATTGGGGAGCTTAGAGAAATGATCAACCCTACAACTCCTCTTGAGGTCTAAGAACAAAGAGCACATGAATATGCACTCCGAATAGCTGAGATGGAGAAAGAAGCAAGGGCAATCAGAGAATTTTTCGACATAGCTACACATATAAACGATCCTTGAAGAAGACGAGAAGGTCCAATAGCAGGACCAAGAAGAAGAAAGAGTTAGCGTTTCCATACAAGAGCTCAAACAAAGGTAGAAGTCAATGAGCATCACAAAGCGCTTGAAGGGCACTCAGGAGAAGAAGAAGCTGCAGACAGATTTGAAAGCAACGCAGATGCAGACGCGAGAGAGACAAGCAGAACTGGAACCCCTCCAAGAATAAGCAACACTGATGATCACGTAGTTGGAGGAAGAAAATAAAAGTATGGCATAGGCACAGGCAGAGGGAGAAACATTAGTCCAGGAGGAGATAACAACGTAATCAGTGGAGATGCTAACAGGAAAATCCACGTAGGTCAAGGCAAGAGGAAGTGAACTAGTAGAAAAGTTCCACAGTTTGGAGACAACAGTAGAAGGAATGCACACTATAAGTGGCTCGGGATGAGCCACATGTTAGTGTTGGGGGCCTGTTGGGTGCAGGCCTATTTGTGAAAGGCTACTTTGAGCGCTGACACAGTTTTGGAGAAGAAGGTATTCTTCGAGGAAGACCTAATTTTGGAGTGCATGCAATCGAAGGCAAGAAAGCAACATGCAGAAAAAGAAGGAAAAGCAACATACAAGAGGAAAAACAATGTGGTACGCATGCATAAAAACCTAATAATTCTAGGGTTATGGTTTTGGATAATGATTGTAACGACTATAAGCCTAAAAAATAGTATAAATAAGATCCTAGGAGGTCTAGGTTGGGGTTCTTGGATTTTTGGTTGGCTGTTCAATAATTGTTGAACAATTGTAAGTCTGAAGTTGATATATAAGAGTCAAGTAGGTCAGATCTTGAGGGTTAGATCATAGGCTGAGGAGCCTGGTGTGATCTATTCTGCCTCAGAGAAGTTATTAAACCCATTTATGCTTGTAAGGAGAAAGATGTAATGCGTGCAACGCTATATTTTGCAACAGACCTAATAAAAGAGCAAACATGCCAGATCTTTGTGGAGGTAGCCCAAGAGGGGGTGAACCACAGTAAAACCTGTGTTATGTGTGTTGTTTAGTGCATAGTTACTTTCTATCAGTGATTGATATTATTTACCTGCTATCAATGAGTGATTTATGAATGAATGGTTAAGCTAGATATGTTAGAATGCATGCATGGCCTGGAAGATGAATGAATACTAGGAATATTAAATGGATAAGATGATGAATGCATGAAGAAGGTAGAATGCACCCACAAATACCCACTCATTCTTAGACTGCAAGCATTTGAGCATTGCAATCACCCATAAAGCTATATCGGGTGAGACTGTGTAGTGCACTCTGTGAATTGTGTTTCCTTCTGGTTTACCAGGAGGGCCAATAGTTTTAGAGGGTTTTTTTGGAAACCTGTTGAGATTCAAACCTGGGTCAATCCAAGAAGTAGAAGAGAGAAATATAAACCAACACGCCCCGAGGTCAAAATATCGAGAGATTTCCCCTTCTTGCGGAGGTCTGTCTTTCAACCCTCCCTCTCTTGCACAAGCAGGAAGGAAATCCTTCATCTCAAAAGAAAAAGAAAAAGCAGTCGTGGAAATCCATAAAGGCACCCAAGCTACCATCACAAGGGCTCTTAGAGCAAGAAAAGCGTCGTTGATAAGGGCTAAATGATATTCCTCTCTTTCGATGCATGTGGGGTAGGGGGCGCCCCAAAGAAGCTAACCCTCAAAAGAATGATCCACAACCTAAAATCGAATGTCATACTCATCCAAGAAACTATGTGCACTGGCGAGAAAGCCAGATAAACTTTCATCCCTTGGATTCGGAATTGGTCTTTCAGTACTGTCGATGCCTCTGGTCTCTCTGGAGGTCTACTCACTGGATGGAGCCCTAATTTCTAGGATTTGTCCTCTTCTGTCTCTCGCTCTGCAATCTCTATCAAACTACAACACAAGAACAATACTTTTTCCTTCTCAACGGTGAATATTTATGGGCCTTACTCTGATAGGACCTCCATCTGGGAGGATTTGGTCAATGCAGGTTTTTTTCGAGACCTTTTTTTGGTGGTGGGGGGGATTTAAATCTTACCCTATCCCTGCAGGATGTTTGGGGAACACACCCCAGGTCCGACATGCAAAGAATCTTCTTCCAATCATTCTTCAAAAAGGCCAACTTGGTGGACATCGAACCTGTGACACTCTCTCCTACTTGGCAGAACTACAGAAACGGGGATGAGGAAGTTGCAAAGAGACAATACCACTTCCTATTTTTAGAATCCATACTAAACTTAGTAGCTTTGTTCAGATTTGGATTAGAGGTGGGAGGCATCTCAGACTATCTACCTGTCACACTACAATGGTCCTCAAGTTTTGACTCCCACCCTCTCCCTTTAAATTCAACCAATCTTGGCGGGAAGAGTAAGATTTCAAGAAATTGGTCCTATCTTCTTAGACCAAACTCTCCTATCTGAACCATGATCCACTTATGTTACAATTCGCAATAAATCTCAAAAAATTGAAAAACACCATAAAAATTTGGCTCCCTTTATGGAAGTCCAAAAGGTCTCGACACATTCGGGACATTGAAGATAATTTAGTAGCGATTCTAAGTTCCCTGGAGGATTCCCTACTAACAAATGAAAAGTTAACAGGACTAAGAAATATGGAGGAAAAGCGCACCAAATGGATTAAGACATAGGAACAAGAATGGCATACCAAAAGTAGGGCCCTGTGGATAAAAGAAGGAGACAACAACACAAAGTTTTTTCATCAATTTGTGAACTTACGAAGAAACCTCAACTCAATTTGGGAAATAAAATATGAACAAGGAAAAGTGGCTGCTTCCTTTGAGGACAAGGCTAAGCTCGGGGTAAATTTTTTCAGCAATCTCTTTTCAGCCCCCCCATAATTCCCTATCCAAGAAATCCTGGAAATAGAAGGAAAATTCCCTACCGTCTTTACAGACAAAATGAACCTTTCCTTAGAAGAATAAGTGATGGAATCATAACTAAAGTCAGCTTTGTTCTCCATGAGGAGTGGTAAAATCCCAGGCCCAGATGGAGTAACAATGGAATTTTTCAAAGCCTTTTATGACCTTGTAAAAGAAGATTTGTTGCCAATGATATGAGAATCAGAAAAGGAAGGAAGAGTTCATGGCCCTCTCAACACAACCTTCCTATGTCTCATGCCAAAGAAACAATGGCCCTCTTCCTTTGAAGACTATAGACCAATCGCTTGCTTCAATTTGATCTACAAATTAATCATCAAGATCATCTCTACGAGACTCAGACCAATGCTAAGTGAAATCATTGGTGAAGAGAAATTCAGATTCCTACATAAAAAACATATACACGATGTTGTATCCATAGCTCAGGAAATGCTCCACTCAGTCAAAAAGAGAAATATCAAGGTTGTCATCCTGAAATTGGACCTTTACAAAGCCTATGACTGCATAAACTAGACTTTCTTGTGTTTAGTCCCAATCCAAATGGGCACGAGTTTAAAAAATGTCAACTGAGTAATGGGATGTATCCAAAGTGCCTCCTTTTCCATCCTCATCAATGGAACCCCGTCTAGTTTTTTCAAAGCCTCTAGAGGTCTTCGTCAAGGTTTCCTCATTTCCCCCTTTCGTTTCCTGATCATAGATGAAGCTCTCAGTCATCTGATAAAGGAGGAAAGGTCTAAGGGTCTCTTAAGAGGAATTGCAGTCTCTGAATTGAAATCAATCACACACCTTTTATTCATAGATGACATCTTTTGTTGCTTCTACGGCTCTCAAAGGAATTTGAGCACTCTCAAGGATATTTTAAACCTCTTCTGCAGTGTTACGAGAATGAAAATTAATATGGAAAAGTCTCGTCTCCTTCTTCATCACTGTGAGGACGAAGAAGAAGCCTCCAATGCCAACATTGTCCCCGCCCAAAGGAAACACTTTTTCGATGGAATCAAGTACCTGGGTTTTAATTTAAAACCTGAAAACTACAAAAAATAAGATTAGGGGTGGTTAATAAGAAAGGTCAAGGCCCACTTAGCCGTCTAGGTCAATAGACTCTTCTCTAGAGGAGGAAGACTAGTACTAATCAAAGCAGTCCTAGAAGGAATTCCTTTCTACTGGAATTCAATAGTTGAAGTCCCAAAAGGAGTCCTGGATCACATACAACATTTAAGATTTCACTTCCTCTGGAAGGGACAAAAGGCACATGGAGGACCCCCTTTGGTCAAATGGAACTCAATCACAGCTCCAAAAGAACTGGGGGGTTGGGGGTTAAAAAACTTAAGAATATTTTCCCGAGCCTTAGCGGCCAGGAACCTTTGGCACCTGACTTTAGGTAACACTCTATGGGTAAGAGTAATGAAATCCAAGTACTTTCCTTGTTTATCTATTTCCAATTGGTTTCGTGAACCTTTGAAATCCATTAAAGGTTCAATTGTCTAGAAAGCACTTATACAAGCCTTCCCCTTAGTTGGTAAATGGACTGTCTAGCACATCAAAAATGGGGAAAATGTGAGATTGGGAGAAGATCCATGGCTAGGAGATGGAAATAATTACAAACTCACCCAACACCTACTTCATCTCTTAAAAGGAAAAGACATTCGCTTCATGAGCGACCTCAACATTGGTTTCCCCCAATTGAGAGGAATATGGGGATGGAAAAATGCATATTCCCTGGATCTCCCCCTATATCTACGTGACGAATGGAACTCTTTCATCTCCCTGTTATGTGAAAACTTCATTACCCTGGATAGAGAGTCCGAGGACTCCCTTTGTTGGTCAAAAAACCCGCATAATGGCTCTTACTCGGTTAAATTAGGATATAAAGCTTGGCTAGAAGAAACCTCTGAGATACAACCAAAGTGGTTGTGGAATCCCTTGTGGAAAATCAAGTCTCCCCCCTAATGTAAAGTGACTCTATGGATATCTCTAAACAACAAACTATTGACTTGGGACAACTACGTCATGAGAGGTTGGTGTGGACCTAGCAGATGCCCTTTGTGCAAGGAAAATCAAGAATCTACTACTCACATTTTTATCTCCTGTCCCTATGCAGAAAAGGTCATGCGTTTAATAAAAGACAAAATAAATTCCAGGGTTGATTGGAACCAGGGTTCTCTTAAAGAATGTTTCAGAACTTGGCTACAAGACAAACCGATCTCCCTATATGCAGGTCTTCCCAGTATCATGATCACAAACATTTGGTGGGAAGGAAACAATGTCTTATTTAAAGACAAGATAGTTCCCCCAAAAGTGATAATGGCTTTATCACTCAGTCAGGATGAATAATTTAAGACATAGCCCCAATCAATGAAACAACGATTCATAGTCCCCCCACCCATCTATTACACCATCCCTTGGGGTTATTTTTATGGGGTCAGGCAAAGACATCCTCCTGCATGTGGAGTCAGGGTGGTTCTGTTTATCAGCCACACCCACTACATCCATAACAAATATTCAATAGGAGGTGGAACAAACAAAAAATCAGAATTGATAGCACTTTGGACTCTTTTGGAAACAACCAAAGAAAAAAATATGACAAATCTTCATGTGTTTGGTGACTCCAAACTGGTGATTGATTGGGAAAGAGGCCAAAACAACATAAAAAATCCTAGACTGGCTTCAGTTCTAAGAGATATCAAGTTGACCTTCATAAATTTCAAATGGATTTATTTTCAGCACATTCTAAGGGAGCTCAGTACAAAAGCAGATGAACTCTCTAAAGAATCTCTACAGCTGCAAAAAGGAGCTTTTGACTTTTATGAGTTCTTCGAAGGCACATAAACTGAGGCAATGTAATTCCACGTTTGAAAAATGTTTTTTTTGTAAGGCTGTAAATGTTTTGAATAGTTGGAACAATTCGTATTGTAAAAGGTCTTAAAAGGCCTGTTAGTATAGGTATAACATATCTGAAAGAAATCCTACTAAGGCTGGACTTGAAATATAACAACATGTATATTCCTTTTTGAATATAACGATTTTTTTTCAACAGGAAAAATTAATTATAACATAACAAAATAAAATATATTAATTTTATATTACATATAATATATAATAATAATAAATATATAAGTAAAAATTGAATTAAACATGTAGATCATAACAATTTTTTATCCCTTATCCCCTCTTTTTATTTGTGGGTAAGAATTTTTACGACTCCTAATAACTAATTGGATATGAATTTTACAACTCCTAATATCTAATTCGATTCTTAGTATTGATTACAACAACAATTAACAATACGTAACATAGGATATTTTTATGTTTTTGTACATGTTTCTTGATTAAGTTTGACATTTATGCATCCTTATAGTATAGTAAAAAATGTTGATTTAAAGATTCTGAGACTTGTATTAACTATGAGAATATAAAAAAATATGACCAAATTACAACTAAGAGGAAGTTAAAATATCGCAAAGATTTTATAAATGCTAATTGAGCTTATCATAACTATTTTTAATTATTCATTATGAACTTATGAACAAAAACAATATTCTCGAAATGAGGACAAATTCCCACATCGTACTTTCAAGTAAACTAGTTTGTAAAATTGTGATACAAAGTAAGGTTGAAGATTAATATAATTTACTTTTAACTTGCCCAAACTTTAATTAATAACATAAGACATATATTTACCCATTTTTATAACTTATTTTCTTTCTTGGTTAAGTTTTATATTCATGCATCCTTATAGTATAGTAAAAAAATGTTGAATTAGAGATTTTGAGACTTGTATTAATTATTGGTGTTTGAGGAAGTTAAAATATCACAAATATTTTATAAATGCTAATTGAGCTTATCATAACTATTTTTAATTGTTCATTATGAACTTATGATCAAAAGCAATATTCTCGAAATGATGACCAATTCTCACATTGTACTTTCAAGTAAACTAGTTTGTAAAATTGTGATACGAAGTAAGGTTGAAGATTAATATACTTTACATTTAACTTGTCCAAACTTTAATTAATAACATAAGACATATCTTTGCCCTTTTTTTATAACTTATGTTCTTTTCTTGGTTAAGTTTGATATTCATGAATCCTTATAGTATAGTAAAAAAATGTTTAATTAGAGATTTTGAGACTTATATTAATTATGAGAATATAAAAAAATATGACCAAATTACAATTAAGAGGAAGTTAAAATATCACAAATATTTTATAAATGCTAATTGAGCTTATCATAACTATTTTTAATTGTTCATTATGAACTCATGAACAAAAACAATATTCATTATTTTCTGAACAAAACTCCCACCACATAAATATTAATTCTCAAAAAACAATATTTTCGAAATAAGGACCAATTCTCACATCGTACTTATTAAAGCAAAAGAAAACTTAATATTGCGATACAAAGTAAGGTTGAAGGTTAATATAATTTACTATTAACTTTCCCAAAATTTAATTAATAATATAAGACATATCTTTACCCTTTTTTATAACTTATTTACTTGTAAAGACCTCTTAGCTACAAAAACATGATAAACTTGGTATTTTAGTTTGTAAAATTGTGATACAAAGTAAGGATGAAGATTAATATAATTTAACATGACCTAACATCAACATCAACATAAATATATAATTTAATTTAACATATAAACATATAAACATAAACATCAAGATTAATATAAATTAACATATAAATTAAGCACATCAACATCAACACCAACACATAGATTAAGTACATCAACA
>JASDQU010735825.1:9373-19938 GCA_032191745.1 Picea mariana | reverse complement strand
TAGAAAGCAATGAGCATCAAAAAGTGCTTGAAGGGCACTCAGGAGAAGAAGAAGCTGCAGACAGATTTGAAAGCAGCGCAAATGCAAACACGAGAGAGACAAGCATAACTGGAACCCCTCCAAGAACAAGCAACATAGATGATCATGTAGTTGGAGGAAGAAAATAAAAGTATGGCACAGGCACAGATAGAGGGAGAAACATTAGTCCAGGAGGAGATAACAACGCAATCAATGGAGACGCTAACAGGAAAATCCACATAGGTTAAGGCAAGAGGAAGTGAACTAGTAGAAAAGTTCCACAGTTTGGAGACAACAGTAGAAGGAACGCACACTAACTAAGTGGCTCGGGATGAGCCACATGTCAGTGTTGGGGGCTTGTTGGGTGCAGGCCTATTTGTGAAAGGCTACTTTGAGCGCTGACACAGTTTTGGAGGAGAAGGTGTTCTTCGAAGAAGACCTAATTTTGGCTAGAAGACCTAATTTTGGAGTGTGCGCAATCGAAGGCAAGAAAGCAGCATGCAAAAAAAGAAGGAAAAGCAGCATACAAGAGGAAAAACAATGTGGCGCGCATGCATAGAAACCTAATCATGCTACAGTTATGGTTTGGGATAATGATTGTAACGACTATAAGCCTAAAAAATAGTATAAATAAGATCCTAGGAGGTCTAGGTCGAGGTTCTTGGATTTTGGTTGGCTGTTCAATAATTGCTGAACAATTGTATGTCTGAAGTTGATATATAAGAATCAAGTAGGTCAGATCTTGAGGGTTAGAACATAGGCTGAGGAGCCTGGTGTGATCTAGTTCGCCTAAGAGAAGTTCTTAAACCCATTTATGCTTGTAAGGAGAAAGATGTAATGCGTGCAACGTTATATTTTGCAACAGACCTAATAAAAGAGAAAACATGCCAGATCTTTGTGGATGTAGCCCAAGAGGGGGTGAACCACAGTAAAACCTATGTTATGTGTGTTGTTTAGTGCATGGTTACTTTTTGTCAGTGATTGATATTATTTACCTGCTGTCAATGAGTGATTTATGAATGAATGGTTAAGCTAGATATGTTAGAATGCATGCATGGCATGGAAGATGAATAAATACTATGAATATTAAATGGATAAGATGATGAATGCATGAAGAAGATAGAATGCACCCACAGATCCCCACTCATTCTTAGACTGCAAGCACTTGAGCATTGCAATTACCCATAAAGCTATATTGGGTGAGACTGTGCAGTGTACTCCGTGCGTTGTGTTTCCTTTTGGTTTACCAGGAGGGCCGATAGTTTTAGAGGGTTTTTTTGGAAACTTGTTGAGATTCGAACCTGGGTCAATCCAAGAAGCAGAAGAGAGAAATATAAACCAACACGCCCTGAGGTCAAAATCTCGAGAGATTTCCCCTTCTTGCAGAGGTTTTTCTTTCAACCCTCCCTCTCTTGCACAAGCAGGAAGGAAATCCTTCATCTCAAAAGAAAAAGAAAAATCAGCCGTGGAAATCCATAAAGGCACCCAAGCTACCATCACAAGGGCCCTTAGAGCAAGAAAAGCGTCGTTGATAAGGGCTAAATGATATTCCTCTCTTTCGATGCATGTGGGGTAGGGGGTGCCCCAAAGAAGCTAACCCTCAAAAGAATGATCCACAACCTAAAACCAGATGTCATACTCATCCAAGAAACTATGTGCACTGGCGAGAAAACCAGAGAAACTTTCATCTCTTGGATTCAGAATTGGTCTTTCAGTACTGTCGATGCCTCTAGTCTCTCTGGAGGTCTACTCACTGGATGGAGCCCTAATTTCCAGGCTTTTTCCTATTCTGTCTCTTGCTCTGCAATCTCTATCAAGCTACAACACAAGAACAATAATTTTTCCTTCTCAACGGTGAATATTTATGGGCCTTACTTTGATAGGACCTCCATCTGGGAGGATTTGGTCAATGCAGGTTTTTTTCGAGACCTTTTTTTGGTGGTGGGGAGGATTCAAATCTTACCCTATCCCTGCAGGATGTTTGGGGAACACACCCCAGGTCCAACATGCAAAGAATCTTCTTCCAATCCTTCTTCGAAAAGGCCAACTTGGTGGACATCGAACCTGTGAAACTCTGTCCTACTTGGCAGAACTATAGAACCAGGGATGAGGAAGTTGCAAAGAGACAATACCACTTCCTATTTTCAGAATCCATACTAAACTTAATAACTTTTTTTAGATCTGGATTAGAGGTGGGAGGCATCTCAAACTATCTACCTGTCACACTATAATGGTCCTCAAGTTTTGACTCCCACCCTCTCCCTTGAAATTCAACCAATCTTGGCTGGAAGAGTAAGATTTCAAGAAATTGGTCCTATCTTCTTAGACCAAACTCTCCCCTCTGAACCATGATCCACTTATGTTACAATTCGCAATAAATCTAAAAAAAATGAAAAACGCCATAAAAATTTGGCTCCCTTTATGGAAGTCCAAAAGGTCTCGACACATTTGGGACATTGAAGATAATTTAGCAATGATTCTAAGTTCCCTGGAGGATTCCCTACTAACAAATGAAAAGTTAACAGGACTAAGAAATATGGAGGAAAAGCGCACCAAATGGATTAAGACATTGGAACAAGAATGGCATACCAAAAGTAGGGCCCTGTGGATAAAAAAAGGAGACAACAACACAAAGTTTTTTCATCAATTTGTGAACTTACGAAGAATCCTCAACTCAATTTGGGAAATAAAATATGAACAAGGAAAAGTGGCTGCTTCCTTTGAGGACAAGGCTAAGCTCGGGGTAAAAATTTTCAGCAATCTCTTTTCAGCCCCCCCATAATGCCCTATCCAAGAAATCCTGGAAATAGTAGGAAAATTCCCTACCGTCTTTACAGACAAATTGAACCTTTCCTTAGAAGAATAAGTGATGGAATCGGAACTAAAGTCAGCTTTTTTCTCCATGAGGAGTGGTAAAATCCCAAGCCCAGATGGAGTAACAATGGAATTTTTCAAAGCCTTCTATGACCTTGTAAAAGAAGATTTGCTACCAATGATATGAGAATCAGAAAAGGAAGGAAGAGTTCATGGCCCTCTCAATGCAACCTTCCTATGCCTCATGCCAAAGAAACGATGCCCCTTTTCCTTTGAAGACTATAGATCGATCACTTTCTTCAATTTGATCTACAAATTAATCACCAAGATCATCTCTACGAGACTCAGACCAATGCTAAGTGAAATCATTGGTGAAGAGAAATTCAAATTCCTACATAACAAACATATACACGATGTTGTATCCATAGCTTAGAAAATGCTCCACTCAGTCAAAAAAAGAAATATCAAGGTTGTCATCCCGAAATTGGACCTTTACAAAGCCTATGACTGCATAAACTAGACTTTCTTGTGTTTAGTCCCAATCCAAATGGACACGAGTTTAAAAAATGTCAACTGGGTAATGGGATGTATCCAAAGTGCCTCCTTTTCCATCCTCATCAATGGAGCCCTGTCTAGTTTTTTCAAAGTCTCTAGAGGTCTTCGTCAAGGTTTCCCCCTTTCCCCTTTCATTTCCTGATCATAGATGAAGCTCTCAGTCATCTAATAAAGGAGGAAAGCTCTAAGGGTCTCTTAAGAGGAATTGCAGTCTCTGAATCGAAATCAATCACACACCTTTTATTCATAGATGACATCTTTTGTTGCTTCTACGGCTCTCAAAGGAATTTGAGCACTCTCAAGGATATTTTAAACCTCTTCTGCAGTGTTACAAGAATGCAAACTAATATGGAAAAGTCTCGTCTCCTTATTCATCACTGTGAGAATGAAGAAGAAGCCTCCAACGCCAACAATGTCCCCACTCAAAGGAAACACTTTTTCGACGGACTCAAGTACCTGGGTTTTAATTTAAAACCTGAAAACTACAGAAAATAAGATTAGGGGTGGTTAATAAGAAAGGTCAAGGCCCGCTTAGCCGTCTGGGTCAATAAACTCTTCTCTAGAGGAGGAATACTAGTACTAATCAAAGCAGTCCTAGAAGGAATTCCTTTCTACTGGAATTCAATAGCTAAAGTCCCAAAAGGAGTCCTGGATCACATACAAAATTTAAGATTTCACTTCCTATGGAAGGGACAAAAGGCACATGGAGGACCCCCTCTGGTCAAATGGAACTCAATCATAGCTCCAAAAGAACTGGGGGGTTTGGGGTTAAAAAACTTAAGGATATTTTCCCGAGCCTTAGCGGGTAGGAACCTTTGTCACCTAACTTTAGGTAACACTCTATGGGTAAGAGTAATGAACTCCAAGTACTTTCCTTGTTTATCTATTTCCAATTGGTTTCATGAACCTTTGAAATCCATTAAAGGTTCAATTNTGGGGAAAATGTGAGATTGGGAGAAGATCCATGGCCAGGAGATGGAAATAATTACAAACTCACCCAATGCCTACTTCATCTCTTAAAAGGAAAAGACATTCGCTTCCTGAGCGACCTCAACATTGGTTTCCCCCAATTGAGAGGAAGATGGGGATGGAAAAATTCATATTCCTTGGATCTCCCCCTAGATCTACATGACGAATGGAACTCTTTCATCTCCCTGTTATGTGAAAACTTCATTACCCTGGATAGAGAGTCTGAGGACTCCCTTTGTTGTTCAAAAAACCCACATAATGGCTCTTAATCGGTTAAATTAGGATATAAAGCTTGGCTAGAAGAAAACTCCAAGATACAACCGAAGTGGTGGTGGAATCCCTTGTGGAAAATCAAGTCTCCCCCCTAATGTAAAGTGACTCTATGGCTATCTCTAAACAACAAATTGTTGACTTGGGACAAATGCCTCAGGAGAGGTTGGTGTGGACCTAGCAGATGCCCTTTGTGCAAGGAAAATAAAAAATCCACTACTCACATTTTTATCTCCTGTCCCTATGCAGAAAAGGTCGTGCGTTTAATAAAAGACAAAATAAATTCCAGGGTTGATTGGAACCAAGGTTCTCTTGAAGAATGTTTCAGAACTTGGCTACAAGACAAACCAATCTCTCTATATGCAGGTCTTCCAAGTATCATGATCACAAACATTTGGTGGGAAGGAAACAATGTCATATTTAAAGACAAGACAGTTCCCCCGGAAGTGATAATGGCTTTATCACTCAGTCAGGCTAAATAATTTAAGACATAGCCCCAATCAAGCAAACAACGATTCATAGTCCCCCCACCCATCTATTACACCATCCCTTGGGGTTATTTTTATGGGGTCAGGAAAAGACATCCTCCTGCATGTGGAGTCGGGGTGGTTCTGTTTATCAGCCACACCCACTACATCCATAACATATATTCAGCAGGAGGTGGAACAAACAAAAAATTAGACCTGATAGCACTTTGGACTCTTTTGGAAACAACCAAAGAAAAAAATATGACAAATCTTCATGTGTTTGGTGACTCCAAACTAGTGATTGATTGGGAAAGAGGCCAAAACAACATCCAAAATCCTAGACTGGCTTCAGTTCTAAGAGATATCAAGCTGACCTTCAGAAATTTCAAATGGATTTATTTTCAGCGCATTCTGAGGGAGCTCAACACAAAAGCAGATGAACTCTCTAAAGAATCTCTGCAGCTGCAAAAATGAGCTTTTGGCTTTTATGAGTTCTTCGAAGGCACATAAACTGAGGCAATGTAATTCCACGTTTGAAAAATGTTTTTTTTTTGTAAGGCTGTAAATGTTTTGAATAGTTGGAACAATTCGTATTGTAAAAGGTCTTAAAAGGCTTGTTAGTATAGGTATAATATATCTAAAAGAAATCCTACTAAGGTTGGACTTGAAATACAACAACATGTATATTCCTTTTTGAATATAACAATTTTTTTTCAACAGGAAAAATTAATTATAACATAATAAAATATAATATATTAATTTTATATTACATATAATATATAATAATAAAAATTATATAATTAAAAATTGAATTAAACATGTAGATCATAACAATTTTTTATCCCTTATCCCCTCTTTTTATTTGTGGGTAAGAATTTTTACGGCTCCTAATAACTAATTGGATATGAATTTTACAACTCCTAATATCTAATTCGATTCTTAGTATTGATTACAACAACAATTAACAATATGTAACATAGGATATTTTTATGTTTGTGTACATGTTTCTTGATTAAGTTTGACATTTATGTATCCTTATAGTATAGTAAAAAATGTTGATTTAAAGATTTTGAGACTTGTATTAACTATGGAAATACAAAAAAAATGACCAAATTACAACTAAGAGGAAGTTAAAATATCACAAAGATTTTATAAATGCTAATTGAGCTTATCATAACTATTTTTAATTATTCATTTTGAACTTATGAGCAAAAACAATATTCTCGAAATGAGGACAAATTCTCACATCGTACTTTCAAGTAAACTAGTTTGTAAAATTGTGATACAAAGTAAGGTTGAAGATTAATATAATTTACTTTTAACTTGCCCAAACTTTAATTAATAACATAAGACATATATTTACCCATTTTTATAACTTATTTTCTTTCTTGATTAAGTTTGATATTCATGCATCCTTATAGTATAGTAAAAAAATGTTGAATTAGAGATTTTGAGACTTGTATTAATTATTGGGGTTTGAGGAAGTTAAAATATCACAAATATTTTATAAATGCTAATTGAGCTTATCATAACTATTTTTAATTGTTCATTATGAACTTATGAACAAAAGAAATATTCTCAAAATGATGACCAATTCTCACATCGTACTTTCAAGTACACATCGTATTAGTTTCTGTTCCTAGTCCCCAAGAAAAGACGAAATTCAGGATCCCGCCGGGGTTTACCAGGACCCCTCCTGCCCCTGCTAACCCTGGGTTTCCCTTGGAGGCCCCATCAAAGAACAAAATATGCATTTTCTCCTTCTTCTACCAGTCCTCAAAGTCTCTCTCCTCCATTCTGATTTCCCATTCTTCCTTGTGGGGGTTGTTGTTGGTTTGTTGTTGTTGGTATTGGATGTTGAAATGGTCAATCCAATGTTTTTCTGCCTTCTCTAGTGGTCTGTAGTTATTAGCCTTACATAAGTAGGGGGCACTTTCCCCAAAAAGGGCCTTTATCTTGGTTGCAACGTGAGCAGGGCTACTTTTGGTCTCCCTAAATATCCTGTTATTTCTTTCTAGCAAAATTTTCCCGAGCACGAATTTGGGGATAGTACTCTAGAGGTTTGAAATTTGACCATTTTTTGTTGTTTGGAAGGGACAAAGAGAGTTCCAAGTGTGGAGAAGGCTAGTGGCCCCTTGAGGGAGCTCGGAAAGAGTAGGAAGCCCAAGGGTCAGCCTCCAGACCTCCTTAGAATAAGCACAACTTAGGAGCAAATGGTCTGTTGTTTCTTCTTCTTGAGTACAAAGGGGACATCTATGGGGGCCTTCCCAACCTCTTCTTCTTAGATTTTATTCTGTGAGGATTCCTCTGTGTGAAAAGGTCCAAACGAACAAATCTATTTTAGGGATGGATTTTAATGTCCAGATTGCTTTCCAGATTGTGGAGTCAGGGGGAACATGGGGGATTGCTGTTGTGTGATGGTACCCTATTTCCGTAGAGTAAACTTCGGAAGAGACTCCCCAACCTCTTTTGTCTTTTTTCCTTTCCTTTAACGGGGATTTCCCCTTCAAAGAGAGAGTCAACTTTTTCCATTCTTCTTCTAAATCCAAAGGCTTGTTTGCTGCTTCCCACCTTAGACAAGTTTTGTTCTCATCATTACCTGAAACTGAGATGTCCCATATCTTGCTTAGGTTTTGAGTTTTCATCCATTCTTTGAGTTTTCTAAGATCCTGGTTTGATCCTAGAGGTGGGTCTCCCATGATTGAGTCTTCCCAAATGTTGATTTCTTTTCCATTCCCTGGTATCCAAGTGAGATTTGGTTTGAAGTGTTCCAAGTCTTCTGGTAGAGGGAGAAAATCAGAGACCCTTTCTCCACCAAAGCTAGACGATCGAGGCACTTTTTCCTTGGACCTCAGAAGTATTTCTTCTAGAATGCTCTTTTTCTCCAAGATGATTTCCACGTGATTAAATGCCATAGAATATTCTCTCCTAGGGCTATATTTTGAACATGCATATTTTTAAATTGGAGGCCACCTTCTGAGAAAGCTTTGCCTACTTTTCCCTAGCTTATTAGATGCAACTTTCTTCTTGTGTTGTTTCCTCCTTCCCAGAGAAATCTTTTGAACAACACTTCCATTTTCTGGATTATTGTGACCGGTGCTAGTAATAAGGAGCTTTGATAGATTGTAATTCTTGCTAGCATTGCTTTTATGAGGAACACTTTACCTGCCAGGTTAATCCATCTTGCTCCCCAGGAGTTTATTTTATTTTTTAACTTTTCTATCAGTGGGTACCAGTTAGAGGCCAAAGGTTTGGTTTTGAAAATAGGGACTCCCATATATTGAAATGCATCCTAGGCCATGCAACCTTCCATCCTCAGGACTCTAGATATTTCCAACATTTCCCTTGGAGTAATGTTCCAGCCATATATCTTTCTTTTGGGCAGGCTTATCACGCTGCCAGAGACTTCTGCGTAGCTATCTAGCTCTTTTTTGAATTTCTTTGTTGTCTGCACACTCGTCCCTCCCAACAACAATGTGTCATCTGCAAATTGGGCATGGTTGATGTCTTTAACTCCTGGGGCTATCCTTAGGCCGAGAAGATTATTGTGTGTCTGGTTGTGGTCCAATTGGAAGCTAAGAACCGAGGTCTGGATTGCATAAAGAAGAGGAGAGAGAGGGCAGCCTCGACGAAGACCTCTGGTGGATTGAAAGAATCTGGTCGCTCGACCGTTCACTACAGGTGCTATCCAAGGGGAACCAATACAAGCTTTTATCTAGCTTATAAAGGCTGGGGCGAAGCCAAAATTTTCCATGACCTTGAAAGAAAATTGTGTCTTACTCTATCAAATGCATTAGCAAGATCTAGCTTAATTATCATACCTTTGTCCTTTCGGTGAATGCTAGAGTGCAGGGCTTCTTGAACTAAAATTATGTTGTCCACTATATGTTTGCCTTTTACAAAACTGCCTTGGTTCTCCGGAATGATGCCAGGGAGGATATTTTTAATTTTGTTGGCCATCACTTTGGTGAGGATCTTGTAGCTAGTGTTGCAAAGTGAGATTGGGCGGAATATTCCAAAGTTGATTGCCCCTTTTTCTTTCGGAATAAGAGCTAGGAAAGATGAATTGGTTCCTCCTCCTAACTTGCTGCACTTCTGGGATTTCTAGATGATCTTTGTCAGGTCTGATTTGATTATGTCCCAACTAGCGGTGAATCCATCTGGCCCTGGGGATTTATCTGGGTTCATTTGGTCCAACGCCTCTTTTATTTCTTGCTGATGAACTGCTCTAGTTAACTTGTTGTTCACATCCTTCTGAATGAGGTTCGGGACCAGAAAGAGGGGGTAGTATTTGGGGTTTATGGTAGAAATATGCGTTTCTGAGTAGAGGGTTTCAAAGGCATCAACCACAGCCTTTTTATGCCCTCAAAGTCTGTTATTGTCTGATTTTGGACCTGAATTTCCGAAACTTTCTTAAATTGGTTTCTGGCCTCAGCTTGTTTGTGGAAATAACTGGTATTTTTATCTCCTGCTTCCAGCCAGAGGCATCGCGACTTCTGATGCCAGAATTTTTCTTCCTCTCTGCATGCTTGATGCCATTTCCTCTGGAGCTTCTCTTCTTGCTGCAGAACTTCCTGGGTGATATTTATTTCTTCCAATTCCATTTGGCGTGTCTCTAATTGTTTTTGGGCTTCTTGTTGTTTTGCTATGGGACTTGAGTGGGTTTTGGCCCAAGATTTTAGTGCTGCCTTTAGTCTTCTTAGCCATTCTTCCCAAACAAAGAAGGTTGAGCCTCTGATCTGCTCATTCCATATTTTGGTGACCAGGTTCTGGTAGTCGTCGATTTGTATCCATGCTGGACTAAATCTAAAGGGGATTGGTCCGAGATTTTTGTCAGATGAGATTTCCAGAAAGATTGGTTTATGATCTGACACACTGTGCGAGAGTATTGAGGAGGTGAGATTCAGGTCTAGAAGAAATAAGGAGATTTGAACTAAGAACCTGTCTAGCCTTGCTGCGATGTGCCTCGGGCCTACCCTCTTATTCGACCAAGTGTAATTACCTTTAGCTGGTTTGACATCTTCCAGCTCCCATTCTAACATAATATATTCGACCCATTCTCTCCTTGGATCTCGCACTATGGAGCCCCCTTTTTTCTCGGCTGCGGTTAAGGTTACATTTAGATCCCCCCCTATGATGATATTGTCTAGATCGTTTGAGAGAAAGTATTCCTTCAGGGTGTCCCAACAATCTTTTTTTTCTTCCAACAGGACTGGAACGTAAAGGTTAAAGAGGCTTACCCGTCGTCCCGTTTCTTTGTGAAGAAGGTTGGAGTAGATCCAATGTGTGTTGGTTTCAAAGTTGATTAGATCAAAGCATTCCAGATATTGTCGGTACCTCTTGAGGCACCTCTTGCGCTTTCTACTATTCCTTGACTGAATTTCCAAATTGCTTTTGTTCTGTTGAGGAAGTTTTTCTCTTCCATCTTGGTCTCCTAGAGTAGAAAGATCTCGGTTTTGGAAGTTCTGATGA
>JASDQU010735824.1:186437-201125 GCA_032191745.1 Picea mariana | reverse complement strand
AGGGCTTCACAAGGAATTACTAAATGCAGTGAAGAGAAGTATTTTAAAATTTAGGAAATTAAATGGATAAATAGATATAATGGAAAGGGGTGCCATAATGATAATGGTCAAGATTATTCAAGGATATTGCAGTACCAAGGTGGTGGAATGATAAGAACTACCTCATTCTAAGGTGCCAGAAGGTTACGACAAGGTAAGATTGGAACATGGTTGCCTAAGCAGAGGTAGTTGCCAATAGGACATAATGGCTAGAAATGCAGAATGGCTAAGTGGGACTTGGATAGAAAAGGTTTAGATCAGGAAATAGTGGTGCGTGGATGGGCAGAATGATAGTGCATAGGGCCACAAGGATCTAGAGGGATTCATGGACGGCGAAATGGAGCACAAAATTTGAACACATATATGCACTGGAGTGAATAATGGAAGTGATGCATGATGCATACAATGAAGCTATGATGCATATGCATTAGTAGGCATGATGAGATTGCATGTTTGGTGCATATTGATGTTCATTAGTGCATGCATGAATTCTTGGACATGCTCGTAGACTGAGAGTCATTTGTTGTTATATATATATATATGTATATGCAATAATGATGTTATGATAATTGAATATGACTAATGATGGACTATGTATCTAGGAAAAATGTTTATAGCATGGTTGAAGAGTTTGATGGTGTTGTCATTGCATATGAAATCCATCTGTAAGAACACAAATGAGGATGGTAAGAATGCTAATCAATAGGTTGGTGAAGGGAGCCTACGAGCTTCTACAAATACCAATTGATCAGGTAGCACCAAGTAAATTGATAACAACCATTCAAGTATGCATTTGGGTTGCTTATGATGCATAAATTTTAAAGGGAATTGAGCTAAGAGTTCCCTCTGCTAAATTTCAATATTTGGAATCATAAATATTATGAGAATGACACTCCAATAGATGTGGTAAAGCAGAGGGGCTTGAGTATACAAATGTTGTTTAATGCTTGAATGCAATTATATGAGATTTAATTGCATATTATGTTTTGTTGTTTATGAGATCATAACCAAGTCAAGTTAGGAGACATATTCTTGCTATAGCAATGAACGCCAATAGATCTAGCCATGTGTGAGGCCATGTTGTGGTGGGATATGGAAGGGATATAACACCATATGAGCCATGCTCAATGGTATTCCCCTGTATAACTAATGTTTAGACTACAACCTCTTTGTAGACACTAAAGAGCACTAAAGGATAATATTCCTAGTGTTGTGTATGGGTCGAAGAGGAAGGTATCCAAATGATTGAACAAGTAAATGGGGAAGAATTTGGATGATGTGTTGAGGCTTTTGCTAGACCTTCCAACTCACCATGGTGAAATAAATGACCTAGATATGTGGTATTTCGAAGTCAATGCAAGGATGCATTGTGTAGATGTGGCCACGGGTATTGGCACATCAATTTATTTATTGGTAATGGTTAATTGCATTATAGCTTGGTGTGCTAGATAATTCACATATAGGGAATGATAGTTTCATTCCATTTAATATGAATAATAGTTGGAAGTGGTTGAATTGTTGATACGATACACTTATGAGATCATTTCATGAGATCTCATAAAGGTGCGATAAAAGGATAATGTGCATATATGTTGACAATTTGTTTGGTTGAATGAAAAGTTGAGAAAGATTATAGGTAAAATGGTCTCGAGTATGGCAATGGTGTAAGCCCATGCAAGAAACCAATACCTGTTGTTTCAAGAGCGAAACATCGTGAGAGGAAATATCATACTTGGGAAATTTGATTTCCTATATAAAATAGATTTGGAAATGAATAAGTGAAATTGTTGTGATAATATCTCATGATGATTGTATGTGGGTGATACAAATAATATAATGTCTATTGAAGCTGGAAAAGCTTTAGAAGAAGGCTATTGTTAGGACATTGGAACCCTATGATTGCCACAGGGTACGGATTACTAGTGGGATTCTGGTAGTAAGTTGGTGCTCTGCTTGCATGAGAACACCTTGGCAAATGGTGAATCACCTGAGGGACTATGTAGTAGAGAAGGGGATGCCCGAGCTTAGAGGGTGAGTATAGCAAGGAAGAAGAAACTTAATAATTCATATGGCTTGGTGGTCATAATCATGAGGGTGTGTATGAAAGAACAATGAGTTGAATTATTTTTCATGGCAATTGTGTTAAGCACAAGATAGCCATAGAAATAAGCAAATTCTAGTGTAAATGTGCAAATGTGATTTAGGTTGGTGAGCCAATATGTTTGGGGTCAAAGAGTCTATATTGATTAATTTGACCGAGGGTCAAGCTATGTAAAATGTACATTGAAATAATTAATAAAATAATAGTCATTGGTTGTGATATGAGAGGGACAATACCGATGGGGGGACTATGATACCATAAGAGAGGGGGATAAAGAGGGGTCCAAGGGGTTACCTATTTCTACTAATTCAATATTTTTCATATTAATGTTTATCCCCTTTGAAATATCAAAAGAGCTATGAAATTGATGTAAGAGTGGTAGGTGGGAAAGGTCAACTCGCCAATTTATGATAGCATGGTTGAGTACAACCACTTTTTGGGAAATGTGAGATTCAAACTTGCATGAGAAGTAAAGGAAATTCGAATGGGTTATTGGGACATGTTTTACATGTTGATTTTGGGCAGCAAGATGAGATTGAGGTACTGAGAAGAGCACCAACCATGCTAGCCATGGGAATACAACTTGTGGGGTTGAGTTTTATGCTTGTAAGGAAGGGTGTATGCCTATAATGAAGGTTGTATACATGTAAGGGATATTTTTGTTCAAGGAAATGGATCAAGAGCCTTGTGAAGGTTGTTGTGAGCACTCTTGGAGAAGCTGAAAAAATTCTTGGAGTCCCCAGCTAATAAATTATGTGGCTAACCGAGTGCATTGCAACCTTGGAGGGAGGTGGGAATGTCTAAGGGGATGTGTGGAAAAGGAGTGGGATCCCATTCCTTGGGTTGTGCAGGTTGAGGGGAAAGAGATCTAGTGGATTGGAATTGTTGTTGGAGTAGAACCTCGGTTTTGGGTTGTTGTGTGTGGAGAGTGAACAACCAAGAGGGATAGACCTCCTTGTGGACTCATAGCCTTAGCTCGGGGGTGGCCTACTATGGTTGGGAGAACGTCCCTTTTATGCAACCAATCTGTTCTTTATAAACATATAAGTTTTATGTCTTTTTTTTTCTATGTTTATTTCGTTGTGTAAAAATGTTTATTGAATGTTGAGTGTTTGCTAAACTAGATGCATTCATAAATTTTGTAAATGTTGTTAATTACATGAGTAATTTATCCTGCCATGCTCTGTTTGATTTTACTTACATAGGGCGTATTAATTTGTTTTAGCAAGCTGGGGTATTCTACATTATGAATTGAGGTGACATGATCCCATGAATGCCTCCTTTTTCTTGCTAGATTAGAGTACATTTTAGTTTTCATAGATGAATTGTTATCAAGGGAATCAAACCTCTTCTTAGTGGATGACACATGAAATCAATTCTAACGATAGGTAAACTGGACTTTGCAACATGCCATATGTTTTCAATCAATTTTAGTGCATATTATTTCAATTGTCATAATAAGATCAAGTATCCAAGACATCATGAAATCATCATGTTCCTTTGAAATTAAGCCAAACACATTAATTTAAATGTCATATGTTAAATAATATACAAATTGGCCATTAAGTAAGAGTGTGGAAATGTCTTAGGTATTTGAGGCTTCTAAGCACCAATTATGAACAAAAATAGATATGAAAATATGAGCAATGATTGACAATCATGGGTTGTTCATTGACACTTTGAGCGCTTGAAGATTTAGAGTTATCGCGTGGATCGCTAATGGGAATTAGTAGTTTTGAGTTTGAGATCCGATTTCAAGTTGTGGCATTTATAGACTTGACATTTTGATCACTTGAGAATTCATTGTTATCACATGGATCACTCATGGGACTCAAACATTATGAGTTGGTTTGATTAATTGATTTATATAGGATTTTTTGCTGTGGTAGACTTGGATGGATGTATTGATCGTCACTTTTATGATACTTCTGATTTTTTTGGAAACTTCCTTTTGGAGATTGATCACATCTCAATGATTATTTGACACTTTATGGTTTTGCAACACTTTCTTTCTTTTGGATATTGTGTGATACTTTTTTATATTTAAACATTATAAATTTTCGCATCATCTCTATTGTTGGAACTATAGAACTAAAAACATTATTTTTTATATAATAAAAAAAACCTTATATGTCATCATGTCATTGGAGAATAGATTCGAAGTCTTATTGCCAGTTTCGTTATTCCCAATGTTTTGAATGTTTAGATATCCAAAGTTTTGAGCATCGAAGCTCTTTTTTAATTTTTTTATTTTTATTGAAATGTTTACATACCGAAAGTTTTGAGTATCGACGCTCTTTTTTAATGTTGTTATTATTTCTATTTTTATTGAAATGTTTACATACCGAAAGTTTTGAGCATTGACACTCTTTTTGAGGTATTTGAATAGGCCTGGCAACTTAAATGTTTACATAGCGCGAGGCCCTTAAACAAGCCTAACACCTTAAATGTTTACATAGCGCGAGGCCCTTAAACAAGGCTGACAGCCTTAAATGTTTACTTAAATAGGCTTGTCACAGTACATTTTTCCTTGAATTTTTCCATATAATGTTGCAGTGAATTTGGACAATATTGTTGTCCACCGCCACTTGCATAGCCATCATATGTTTCATACTTCTTCTATGCTTGGAATGCAATTTAGTCATCATTGAAGATACATATATTGTTTACTAGTTCTTTGGTTGTTGCTTGTTCGTTGGTTCGTTGGTTCGTTGGTTGTTGCTTATTGTTGTTTGGTTCAAATTTGAAAGGTTGAGGTCCTGCACCTACAGTTGGACCCGTTGGTGCTTGTTACTAGATTTTGTTTTCTTCAACTTTGCAAGGTTGGAGTCCTACACCCGCAGTTGAGGTTTTTTTTTTCACTTCGCGGGGTTCAAATCCTGCACCCACAATTGGACCTGCGATTCTATCGTTCATCATTGACGAGTAAGTTTTGATACCATAGTTTCATTCGTATTCATTCTTTGTTGTTTATTGTTTACATTTTGCAAGTAAGAATGTTTAAGTATTTCCACTTGCATGGTCATCATATGTTTCATACTTGTTCTATGCTTGGAATGAAATTTAGTCACCATTGAAGATACATATATTCTTTAATGGTTCATTGGTTGTTGCTTGTTCACTGGTTCATTGGTTGTTACTTGTTCATTGGTTCATTGCTTGTTGCTTCTTGTTGTTTGGTTCAATTTTGTAGGGTTGAGTTCATGCACCTACAGTTGGACCTGTTCATGCTTGCTCACTAGTTTATTGCTTGTTGCTTGCTTTTGTTTGCTTCGAATTTGCAAGGTTGGGGTCCTACACCGGTAGTTGGAGATTTTTCTTGCACTTTGCAGGGTTCAAGTGCTACACTCACAAGTGGGTATGTGGTTCTATCGTTCATCATTGACGAGTAAGTTTCAATACCATGCTTTCATTTGTATTTGTTGTTTGCATTTTGCAAGTAGGAATGTTTAAGTGTTTATTCATCATTCTTATCCTGCAAACTTTCCATAGAGGTTGGCATATCTTTTTCTCCTGCTCTTAAATTTTCCTCTGATTTTTTCCCTAGGCTCTGCACCATATGCATGCCAATGTCGTCTGCACAACTTCAGCTATCATTTTTTCTAGCATTACAAATCCTGGTCCTTTGTCGTATGTGACGAAGTGGAAATCTAATGCCTCAATTGAATAAGGAATTCTTCAGCCTTCACACCTTGCCCTCGATGATATTCCCAGCTTTCCTGGGAATGAGTACCTACTTATCCTATGAGGGAATCGAACCCATGTCTTTCGCATGAAAAATACGATGCCAAGCTTGTTGCCTTTGCAGGATGTTCTTGTAGAAGAAAACTGTAGGCAGGTGTAGAAGGGCTAGGTATGGTACAACAGTGGCTAAGCTGTAACAAAATTGCACAAAATTAGCATATATTTCCCTCCTGCTCTTAAATTGTGCTCCAATTTTTTTCTCCAAACTCTGAACCATACCTACATGCCTTTGCAAAATGTTCTTGTGGAAGAAAAAGATGCTAAGATGTTGCTAGCAAGAACAGTTTTCCGTGGATTGCAAATTGCAATATTCAATCTCTATGTCGATCCACGTGCAACATTGCTAACATAATGAATGTTTTTTCAAATGCATTACACCATTTACATCTGAATGAAACCATTATCATTCTAGGAGACTTCAGTGTTGACATGCTACAAAATAGTTCCATAACAAAAGAATTGGAAAACTACATGTGCAATTACAATCTCCGCTTTCTTTTGGTTAAGATAAAGCATGTACAAAACGCACTTATTGACCATATATGATAAAATGTGCCCATATCACAATACAACATCTTTATCTTATACACAAATTGGTCTGACCATGATACAATTTGTCTTGAACTTGAATTATGAAATATACATCAAACATATTACAAAATTATATTTCCATGTCTCAAAGCATATTTGGATACTTTGTTGCACAAAACCAAATCATTTAGCTAGGACCATCCAACTTCTTAATATTATCTGGCTTGTAATATATTTTGGCCATGAAGAATTCTATATAACCACAACCATGGATCAAGAAAAACAAAGGTGCATGCTTCTAACTCTATCTTTTATTCTATTCCTTTGATTCTCATTTACTGTATGTACATATTACTTTTTTTTCCTTACATACCAGCTTACATTCATATTCATTGTATTTTGTTCATTCCCACATTGAAACAAACAAAATAATTGGAGAAGACGAAGCACTCTTAACCACTAATGTAGAAGAGGAGATACAAAGGTGCATGCTTCTACTCTTATTTCATATTCCATTGTTTTGTATTTCATTTATTGTCTATATAATTGTTCTACTGCTTTGCACCTAATTTATTGTATGTAGATACTACATATCTTCCTACACAATAACTTATCTTCATGTCAATTGTATTTTATGTGCTTCTAGATTGAAATAAATAGAACTGTATTAAATTTTTTACATGTCTTTCTACATAGCGACTTACCTTCATGTCCATTGTATTTTCTACATTGATACATTGAAAGAAACAAATGAGTTGGACAAGAGGATGAAATCTTATATGCCACAGTAGAGGGAGCTGAAGTACAATCTTCAAAAAGGTATACCAATTGTGATAGTAAATCAAACACACAAAATGAGTAGGTGGATAAAATATTGGACTAGAAAATGATGATTTGGCAACAATGGGCCTTTGTTGAGACTTCCTGCTTCCAAAAATTGCCCTCCCCTTTTCTATTTTCCCATTCTCTATTATCCCTTTTTTTTCCCTCTTATATACTTAACTGAATTCCCCTTTCTTTTTGCCCTCTACTTTCCCTTTATAGTTGATTTACTTAGTCATTTTTCCAAAAATGTCTAGGTGCATAGGTTGGCGGACTCACGAGTTCACATTTATACTCATTCTTCTATATCACGATTCTGACCGACAGCTTCCTCATTCCATACTTAGCCACTTTTTCGATCGCGGGTTCCCGAGCTAGCGGGCTCAAAATTGCGCTTCTATTGTTCTGTGTCCTCCAAACAACACTTGAAGTTTCGCAATATACAAATTCACAGTCGGACTCCTGGGCTGGCAGGCTCAAGATTGCGCTTCTATTCTTTCGTGACCTGCAAACAGCTTCCCTTCATGCCATGTTCTATGTTACACATTTTTGCACTCAAAATTTATGAGGCATACAATTTGACCATCGGGTCCTCATGTTTCTTGAGTATCCCTTCACACCCTATTTCATATTCCATCTCCTTCGAGCCTGTATGTGACATACAAAAAAATTATGAACAAGAACAATGCATATGCTTATTTAGTTGTTCTGATTTTCATGTACACATGCTTGCATCATAAAAAGTTGGACAAGTGACATGGGCATGAGTATTCAATCATCGCAAACATCAACAGAACGACAAGGCCAAAGGTAAAGATTCATAGATTGTGCTCTAGCTAGGTTTACCAAACAAATATCCTGAGGTATTTATTCATCTATGCCATGATAAATATGTTGATGTCATCTGTAACACATGCTTTGCAGTTCATAAAAAGTATTGACGAGCGCAAGTGAACTGCCCAACATAGTACAAGTTCCGCAGACTAAGAGGTATGGTTACAAAACTTTGACCTGCATACTTCATCCAAGTTGTGTGTCTACTTATACATTTATGCCAAAAAAAAAGAAAAAAAAATGATGCAGAATGCCATTCACATTACTTTTTATCTTCAAAAACATTGTCACCAGGACTAAACTTATAACACCCAATATACTATCGATAAAAGGCTTAAACAACCACCGAACTGGACAAGTGTTCGTCGGGGACATAATGGTCATGTATAACACCTACTTAGACGAGGCAAACAAAAGTAGATGCATTGTGCATGTTGACATGACAGACAACGAAGCCATGATGACAGTCACACTGACTATCCCTACACAACTTGTCCAAAAACATGCAAAAAATATCTTGCCAGGTAATGGGATATTCATTACAAATTTTAATATATTGTCGAAAACAGTATATGACTGTGGTGATTGTGATCGGATTATATCGCTCAACGAACAAGTATTGTGGAAAAAAATCCCACGATTTGTTCAGAATATCGTTTTGTACCGGACACAACAATCAATCGACTTGCACAAAGCGAAGACACTTCCCCTATCAGAACCATTGGTGTAGCTCTCACACTTGCAAGAAAAGTTGGCTCGCAACACATTTTCCATATAAAAGATGGAGAGTCAGACAACGACAAGGCAATGGTACCGTTCTCCATATCTAGTTTTGTCCTTTACTTTCACATGTTCATATATCTCAGTTATGTTACACAACTATTACATTGTTCCATGTTGTCGCTGCAATTGTTCGAGACCTATTCAAATTTGTTTTCCTCAATGGAACAACAATTGCATAAAGGGAAATTTCCACTTATGCTCTTCAAAAATATAACAAAGAAAAGAGATGTTAAAGAAAGGATCTTTCGCACAACCCAAGTAACATTTGTAACAGAATTGCGAACATATATAGTACAAGATCTCAAGAAACTAACTAGCTCGACAACTGTTGTGCATATACATCTACAATTCCATCCACACTTTGCTCATAAAAATTGCCTTGAACAATTTTTTGCAACTTCTTTGTTGTACAATTGTATATTATATTGTTCAATATATTAACTACTATGCTCATGTGCATAGTTTGAGGGTGTTTTGGTTGCAGCTAATGCGTACTTGACCCCCTTAGAGCCTGTATGTGCCAAATGAAACTCCCCTGCTTTTGCCTCTGCTTTGATAAATGATGGCACAATTGATTGCCTACGATGCAGTAAAAAATGTCCTTACATATATAGACATTGCCTCAACGCTTCCATTTGAACCCTTAGCAACACAATTGTAGATTGTACAATTAGACAACCTATGTTACAAGATGTGCTTCCTAGGTTAGCAGAATTTCCATATGAAGTATACCTACAAAAAAGGAAAACAGTGCCTACATGTAAAGCGACTTTTGCATCCATAGAAAATTTACATTAAATGAGGACAATGCCATACTGCATATCGGCTGAACCAAAAAAAATAAAAAAATCATATCAAGCATTGACAGGAAACGAAACAATCTCATATGTATCTGTCCATGCTACCTAATGAGGATATGAATAGATTTTTACAGTGCCATGTCAAATTGAACTGGAAGCACTTAAGAATGAGAAGCATGAGGATAGATCTCATACAAAGTATCCAATTGTGAATAAATCAGGTCCATCCTTTGAGCTGTCAAAATGGCTTGCTCCTCTGAACAGAACCATCAGGAATTTTCAATAATATTGCAAATTTGGCATTGTTCGAACTCCATTAAGTTAAATGCTGACACTCTTTTCTAGAACTAGTAATGTTGGAACATTGTCAGGTCAACGTGATATTGGTTCATGGTACTATCAGAAGCAAATGTTCATAGTGATCTTGGTTCATGGTAATATAGTAATCGAAAAATTTCTTGGCACCCATTTGGGGATTTGGTTATAGATGGGATACAATGCCCAATCTCTGTTGAATTTGTCATGTCTTGTGTTTGGAAGACTTTTGTTCATGTTCTTTTGTGTTGTAGTTCAAGGTTCTCATGTGCCTGGTTTTTGAATTATGGTTCGATGATACATTCAGGATCTTAGTGGTTTTTGCATGATCTTAAAGAATACATAAGACCTGTTATTCCTTTTAATCTAAGCTCTGTGAAGCAAATGTAATATGTAGTTCATTTTAGCACTTTTACTTGATCGATGAAATTACCAAAATTCATCTTCAGAAATATTTTGAAATAAAAGGATATATGCAATATGAAGTCCAATGGAACTATGATATCAACCATAGAAAATTCAAAATCAAATTCGTCGTTGTTATACTTACGGTGAAGTTGAAAGTACAATAATTTTACTTGAACATCCCAAAATTGATTTTTCTATAGCTTTTTGATTCTTCTCTTATGCAAACACATCCTGGAAAGTATAACCATGACTCACTTTCTCTATTCCTTGATTGGAGAACATGTTCACATGTCTAATGCACTTCATAGTTTCTGTTAAGACCAACAAAGGAGATTTGTTAAGACCAATTCTCGCTTCCGAAAATTGCCCTCCCCATTATTTTTTCCCTCTACTTTCTCTTTCTGGTTACTTAGTCATTTTTCGAAAAATGTCTAAGTGCGCAGGTTGGCGGATTCACGCGTTCAGATTTCCATTGATGATTTTATATCATGAGTCCGACCAACCTCTTCCCCGTTCCATAGTCAACAACTTTTTCGATCGCAGGCTCCCTGCTAGGCAAGCTCAACATTGCACTTCCATTGTTCCACCCCCTACAAACAGCACCTGGACCTCCCCGATATACAAATTGACAACTAAATTCCCCTTTCTTTTTCTCCTTTACTTTCCCTTTTTGGTTACTTAGTCATTTTTCCGAATATGTCTCATGCTTTTATATCATGAGTCTGACCAACCGCTTCCCATTCCATACTTGGCCACTATTTCCATCGCTGGTTCTGGGCATGCTTGCTCAACATTGCGCTTCCATTGTTCTGCGACTCACAAACAACACCCGAAGTTCCGCGATATACAAATTGACCATCGAAGTCTGTCATCATGCCATGTTTTGTGTTACACATTTTGAAGTCAAAGTTCGGAGACATGCAATTTGACCATTGGGCCCTCACATCTCCTGAGTATAACTTGTGACCATGTTTTGAAGCCCGACCGACCGCTTTCCATACTTGGCAATTTCTTGGAATCTCTTTCGCAGGTTGGCGGGTTCAAAAAATGTCCAATGCTTAATCGCTCTTTTCCATCCCCGCCACCTTCGCACTTCTTTCTAGATATGAAATTATTAATCTTTAATGCTAATAAATCATCATGCAGGAACTATTAAGATTGTCAGTAATGTCTGAAAGGCTGGAGAAGATTTGTCATTAATATGAATTAAACCAAGATTTGCGAAGGGTTGTATTATCCCTTCCGAGTGATCATTTTAAGAATCATGGAATCTCTTTCACGCATCGTCCCGTTGGTGGCTTCAATAAATCTCCAATCCTCAATCGCTCTTCATCGTAACCGCCACCACCACCCTCACACTTTTTTCTAAGTATGCAATTAGTAAGCTTTAATTAGTATGCAAATTGTCATTAATCAGTGAGAGCCTCGAGGAGATCTCCCGTTGATACTCATTAAACCAATATTTGCAAAGGGTTATATTATCCCTTTCGAATGTTCATTTCAAACATCATCTGGAGCAAACAACATCCTCGTTAACTTATGGCAATAGTTCTGTCCAGATACAGTAAACACCTTCAGGCACGATGACTAGAACTTCCAGTGGTCCAGGGAATTCTCTTACTACTCATCTCCTTCTGCTCAGAAGCAAAGAAGGAGATGGTCCCTTGGTGCGCCAAGAGATATATTTCAAGCCAAAGAATTCCAAAGCAACCCCCCCTGCGATGATGTCTGGCGCAGAGGTTGATGCAGTCAATTTCGAGCTAGAACAAGATGATCTAATGGACGATGATACGGTGATCAATGATGGCAATGCAGACGTTGTTCCCACTCTTGCGCCCAATTGAAATCCACCATAACCGGGGGCACTTCCCGGCTCGGTGATGGCGGCCCTAACAAGACCAAAGGAAGGGGTTTAAGAAAAGAAACTGACGATGAACGCAATAGTTGCTTTGCAGCTCAAGAGTTTGAGTCTCTCGACTTAGATGGCGGTCCTTGCCCTCAAAGATGTATCCTTTCCTTTCATTTTTAGGTTTTTGGATTGGGTTTGGATTTGTCCCTAGTGAAGGCTCTGTCCCTGAAGTATTTGATTGTAAGGAAATGGTCTCTTGGTGCGTCGAGAGATATATTTCAAGCCAAATAATTATTCAATTGCGAGACCACTCTCTTGATCTCTGGATATACAATTAATATCTTACGGGGTGAGGACCAGAAATCCCAGTGGTACAAGGAATATTTCTACTACTCATCCCCTTCCACCTAGAACGAAGCAATTTGGACCTCTGGAATTGCTCATGCAGCCTGTGTCCCTGAAGTCTTTTCCTGTAAGGAGGTGGTCTCTTGGTCCCCTTCCACCTGAAATGAAGTAATTTGGACCTCTGGAATTGCTCGTGCAGGTTGTGTCCCTGAAGTATTTGACTGTAAGGAGGTGGTCTCTTGGTGTGTCCTCTCTTTTAGTTTCAGGCTCTTTCGCTTTCCCTACAACGTTTTTTCTCTTCTTCCTCACGGGAAGCTTGTGAGAACTATCAATTTTACAGCGAGGAGGGTTCTTATCTCCTCCTGCGTTTGAAGATTTATGGGTTGCTTTTTTACTAGGGTGGGTCATTGGAGTGATGCTCCAAGATGTCATACTCTTGGAAATGGTAGTCGGGGATTGGGCACTCTTCTCACCAAGGCCTTTTCCCTATTGTTTGTACAATTCATTGGTGCTTTGAAATGTCTCTAGGTCACTAGGGTCAAGAGCAGAGTGTTGTTGACATGTTTCAAGCCACATAATTATTCCACTGTGGAATCACTCTCTTATTTCTTTGTCACCTCAGGTCTTCCACAAGATGTTGAGATTGTCGCAATCAACATTGACCTTCATAGGAAAACACTGGAAGGGGTTCCTAAAAAAGCATGATAATCAATTTTGTATGCATGTTGAAGAGCTTGTCAATGGCTCCTGCATGTTGTCGCACTAGATGAACAACACAAAATTGTATGCATGTTTTGTTTTTTTTGTAACTCCTCTACCTGTATTTATGAAAAACATGTTTAATGCTTCGGTGCAAAGAACTCAGTCCAATGTCTATGGATAAATATATATTACCCACTATTTTATTTTTAGATTTACTATTAAAAAATTGCCTTGGAATCTTGGTTGGTGCTTCTTTGTTGGATTTAACACCTCTTCTCGTTTGCATGGTTTGATAGTCTCATAATTCTTAAATATTGTATTGACTCAAGTAATTTGATCAAATATGGAGAATTGAACAATTATATGACAATGCATTGTGTCGATCACATGAGGCTGCTATGGAAACATAAATGAATTTTGCATAGTTTCAAACCAACATTTAATTCCATTTGTAATGCAGATAGAACATAGCAACACTAATTCACGATGCGGGAGTTGGGGCCCCGCCCAATGTCACATCCCCATTACGGCAAAAATAAAAAATTTTCTCTTCCTCAAGGGATAGAATCCCCGAATTCCTACGGGGGCCTAGTGCAGGCTAGCTCTTCCCTTATCCACCTCCATGTGATTGTTGGTTATGACCACATGCCAAGCCAAGAGGTGCCTTTCGCATTTCGCGACTCAGCGATGCAAGAGAGACAAGTCTTTCGACTCTTCAAACCCCGAAACCCAAAATCTTACCTTCGATGAGATCGATGATTGTGAATCTCCCCCTGATCCGACGGTCCTGGCCATATCGGGATTTCAGTAACCGGGAGTTAGAAGTGCAACGACCCAAACCACTGGTCACTCCATTCCCCGAACTCCGATACACGAGTTCTTGTACGAGATCCAACGATCCTCAATGATTTGGATCCAACGGTCTAGATCTTTTCGGAGTTTCGTGAACCGGGAGTTCACGATGCAGCAACTCCAAATCTCTTGTCACTCCAATCCCCAAATTCCGATATGGGAATTCGTGTATGAGATCAATGACCCTCATTGATCTGGATCTAACAGTCACTATACCTCATGAGCTTAAGGGTGTTGAAAGACACTCAGCCTTAATCCCTTCGTTGTTCTACGAGATCCAATGGCCCACAGGATTTCAGAGCTTTCCCCGAACTTTGACCGCTCACCACGCGTCTCCTCCGATGGACGGTCCAGATCCGGGTTAGATCGATGACCCAAAAGCCCTGTGATCTAACGGTTGTGATCTCTCTTAAACCAACGACTAGGATTAAGTCGTGATTTCGTGACTCGCGAGTTCTAAGAACTCCTATTGTTGACTTCTTTCAGCGGCGAGTCAGTGAAAATCCTAACTCTCACCACGTGTCCTCTACAAATGGATGGTCCAGATCTGTCACGACCTGACG
>JASDQU010735824.1:176255-186387 GCA_032191745.1 Picea mariana | reverse complement strand
TAATCAATAGGTTGGTGAAGGGAGCCTACAAGCTTCTACAAATACCAATTGATCAGGTAGCACCAAGTAAATTGATAACAACCATTCCAGTATGCATTTGGGTTGCTTATGATGCATAAATGTTAAAGGGAATTGAGCTAAGAGTTCCCTCGGCTAAATTTCAATATTTGGAATCATAAATATTATGAGCATGACACTCCAATAGATGTGGTAAAGCAGAGGGGCTTGAGTATACAAATGTTGTTTAATGATTGAATGCAATTATATGAGATTTAATTGCATATTATGTTCTGTTGTTTATGAGATCATAACCAAGTCAAGTTAGGAGACATACTCTTGCTATAGCAATGAACGCCAATAGATCTAGCCATGTGTGAGGCCATGTTGTGGTTGGATATAGAAGGGATATAATTCCATACGAGCCATGTTCAATGGTATTCCCCTGTATAACTAATGTTTAGACTGCAACCTCTTTGTTGACACTAAAGAGCACTAAAGGATTATATTCCTAGTGTTGTGTATGGGTCGAAGAGGAAGGTATCCAAATGATTGAACAAGTAAATGGGGAAGAATTTGGATGATGTGTTGAGGATTTTGCTAGACCTTCCAACTCACCATGGTGAAATAAATGACCTAGATATGTGGTATTTCGAAGTCAATGCAAGGATGCATTGTGTAGATGTGGCCACGAGTATTGGCACATCGATTTATTTATTGGTAATGGTTAATTGCATTATAGCTTGGTGTGCTAGATAATTCACATATAGGGAATGATAGTTTCATTCCATTTAATATGAATAATAGTTGGAAGTGGTTGAATTGTTGATACGATGCACTTATGAGATCTCATAAAGGTGCGATAAAAGGATAATGTGCAGATATGTTGACAATTTGTTTGGATGAATGAAAAGTTGAGAAAGATTATAGGTAAAATGGTCTCGGGTATGGCAATGGTGTAAGCCCATGCAAGAAACCAATACCTGTTATTGCAAGAGCCAAACATCGTGAGAGGAAATATCATACTTGGGAAATTTGATTTCCTATATAAAATAGATTTGGAAATGAATAAGTGAAATTGTTGTGATAATATCTCATGATGATTGTATGTGGGTGATACAAATAATATAATGTCTATTGAAGCTGGAAAAGCTTCAAAAGAAGGCTATTGTTAGGACATTGGAACCCTATGATTGCCACAGGGTACGGATTACTAGTGGGATTCTGGTAGTAAGTTGGTGCTCTGCTTGCATGAGAACACCTTGGCAAATGGTGAATCACCTGAGGGACTGTGTAGTAGAGAAGGGGATGCCCGAGCTTAGAGGGTGAGTATAGCAAGGAAGAAGCAACTTAATAATTCATATGGCTTGGTGGTCATAATCATGAGGGTTTGTATGAAAGAACAATGAGTTGAATTATTTTTCATGGCAGTTGTGTTAAGCTCAAGATAGCCATAGAAATAAGCAAATTCTAATGTAAATGTGCAAATGTGATTTAGGTTGGTGAGCCAATATGTTTGGGGTCAAAGAGTCTATACTGATTAATTTGATCGAGGGTCGAGCTATGTAAAATGTACATTGAAATAATTAATAAAATAGCAGTCATTGGTTGTGATATGAGAGGGACAATAACGATGGGGGGCCTATGATTCCATAAGAGAGGGGGCTAAAGAGGGGTCCAAGGGGTTACCTATTTCTACTAATTCAATATTTTTCATATTAATGTTTATCCCCTTTGAAATATCAAAAGAGCTATGAAATTGATGTAAGAGTGGTAGGTGGGAAAGGTCAACTCGCCAATTTATGATAGCATGGGTTGAGTACAACCACTTTTTGGGAAATGTGAGATTCAAACTTGCATGAGAAGTAAAGGAAATTCGAATGGGTTATTGGGAAATGTTTTACATGTTGATTTTGGGCAGCAAGATGAGATTGAAGTGCTTAGAAGAGCACCAACCATGCTAGCCATGGGAATACAACTTGTGGGGTTGAGTTTTATGCTTGTAAGGAAAGGTGTATGCATATAATGAAGGTTGTATACATGTAAGGGATATTTTTGTTCGAGGAAATGGATCAAGAGCCTTGTGAAGGTTGTTGTGAGCACTCTTGGAGCAGCTGAAAAAATTCTTGGAGTCCCCAGCTAATAAATTATGTGGCTAACCGAGTGCATTGCAACCTTGGAGGGAGGTGGGAATGTCTAAGGGGATGTGTGGAAAAGGAGTGGGATCCCATTCCTTGGGTTGTGCAGGTTGAGGGGAAAGAAATCTGGTGGATTGGAATTGTTGTTGGAGTAGAACCTGGGTTTTGGGTTGTTGTGTGTGGAGAGTGAACAACCAAGAGGGATAGACCTCCTTGTGGACTCATAGCCTTAGCTCGGGGGTGACCTACTATGGTTGGGAGGAACGTCCCTTTTATGCAACCAATTTGTTCTTCATAAACATATAAGTTTTATGTTTTTTTTTTCTATGTTTATTTCGTTGTGTAAAAATGTTTATTGAATGTTGAGTGTTTGCTAAACTAGATGCATTCCTAAATTTTGTAAATGTTGTTAATTACATGAGTAATTCATCCTGCCATGCTCTGTTTGATTTTACTTACATAGGGCATATTAATTTGCTTTAGCAAGCTGGGGTATTCTACATTATGAATTGAGGTGACATGATCCCATGAATGCCTCCTTTTTCTTGCTAGATTAGAGTACATTTTAGTTTTCATAGATGAATTGTTATCTAGGGAATCAAACCTCTTCTTAGTGGATGACACATGAAATCAATTCTAACGATAGGTAAACTGGACTTTGTAACATGCCATATGTTTTCAATCAATTTTAGTGCATATTATTTCAATTGTCATAATAAGATCAAGTATCCAAGACACATCATGCAATCATCATGTTCCTTTGAAATTAAGCCAAACACATTAATTTAAATGTCATATGTTAAATAATATACAAATTGGCCATTAAGTAAGAGTGTGGAAATGTCTTAGGTATTTGAGGCTTCTAAGCACCAATTATGAACAAAAATAGATATGAAAATATGAGCAACGATTGACAATCATGGGTTGATCATTGACATTTTGAGCGCTTGAAGATTTAGAGTTATCAATGGGAATTAGTAGTTTTGAGTTTGAGATCCGATTTCAAGTTGTGGCATTTACAGACTTGACATTTTGATCACTTGAGAATTCATTGTTATCACATGGATCACTCATGGGACTCAAACATTATGAGTTGGTTTGATTAATTGATTTATATAGGATTTTTGGTTGTGGTAGACTTGGATGGATGTATTGATCGTCACTTTTATGATACTTTTGATTTTTTTGGACACTTCCTTTTGGAGATTGATCACATCTCAATGATTATTTGACACTTTATGGTTTTGCAACACTTTCTTTCTTTTGGATATTGTGTGATACTTACTTTTTTATATTTAAACACTTGGTGTTTTTTAATATTTATTAGTCCATGCCGGAGGCGTAGAGGGACTATATTGATCGATAATGCATTGAATTCATATTAATATGTCCTTTGACTATAAATTTTCGCATCATATCTATTGTTGGAACTATAGAACTAAAAACATTATTTTTTATATAATAAAAAAAAACCTTATATGTCATCATGTCATCGAAGAATAGATTCGAAGTCTTATTGCCAGTTTCGTTATTCCCAATGTTTTAAATGTTTAGATATCCAAAGTTTTGAGCATCGAAGCTCTTTTTTTATTTTTTTATTTTTATTGAAATGTTTACATACCGAAAGTTTTGAGCATCGACGCTCTTTTTTAATGTTTTTATTATTTCTATTTTTATTGAAATGTTTACATACCGAAAGTTTTGAGCATTGACACTCTTTTTGAGGTACTTGAATAGGCCTGGCAACTTAAATGTTTACATAGCGCGAGGCCCTTAAACAGGCCTGACACCTTAAATGTTTACATAGCGCGAGGCCCTTAAACAGGGCTAACAGCCTTAAATGTTTACTTAAATAGGCCTGTCACAATACATTTTTCCTCGAATTTTTCCATATAATGTTGCAGTGAATTTGGACAATATTGTTGTCCACCGCCACTTGCATAGCCATCATATGTTTCATACTTCTTCTATGCTTGGAATGCAATTTAGTCATCATTGAAGATACATATATTGTTTACTAGTTCTTTGGTTGCTGCTTGTTCGTTGGTTCGTTGGTTCGTTGGTTCGTCGGTTGTTGCTTGTTATTGTTTGGTTCAAATTTGAAAGGTTGAGGTCTTGTACCTGCAGTTGGACCTGTTGGAGCTTGTTGCTAGATTTTGTTTTCTTCAACTTTACAAGGTTGGAGTCCTGCACCCGCAGTTGAGGTTTTTTTTCACTTCGCGGGGTTCAAATCCTGCACCCACAATTGGACTTGCAATTCTGTCGTTCATCATTGGCGAGTAAGTTTCGATACCATAGTTTCATTCGTATTCATTCTTTGTTGTTTATTGTTTACATTTTGCAAGTAAGAATGTTTAAGTATTTCCACTTGCATGGTCGTCATATGTTTCATATTTGTTCTATGCTTGGAATGCAATTTAGTCACCATTGAAGATACATATATTCTTTAATGGTTCATTGGTTGTTGCTTGTTCATTGGTTCCTTGGTTGTTACTTGTTCATTGGTTCATTGGTTGTTGCTTCTTGTTGTTTGGTTCAATTTTGTAGGGTTAAGTTCATGCACCTACAGTTGGACCTGTTCATGCTTGCTCACTAGTTTGTTGCTTTTTGCTTGCTTTTGTTTGCTTCGACTTTGCAAGGTTGGGGTCCTACACTGATAGTTGGAGCTTTTTCTTGCACTTTGCAGGGTTCAAGTGCTACACTCGCAAATCGGTCTCTGGTTCTATCGTTCATCATTGACGAGTAAGTTTCAATACCATGCTTTCATTTGTATTCGTTGTTTGCATTTTGCAAGTAGGAATGTTTAAGTATTTATTCATCATTCTTATCCTGTAGACTTTCCACAGAGGTGGGCATATCTTTTTCTCCTGCTCTTAAATTTTCCTCTGATTTTTTCCCAAGGCTCTGCACCATGTGCATGCCAATGTCATCTGCACAACTTCGGCTGTCAATTTTTCTAGCATTACAAATCCTGGTCCTTTGTCGTATGTGATGAAGTGGAAATCTAATGCCTCAGTTAAATAAGGAATTCTTCAGCCTTCACACCTTGCCCTCAATGATATTCCCAGTTTTCATGGGAATGAGTACCTACCTATCCTGTGCGGGAATCGAACTCGTGTCTTTCGCATGAAAAAGACGATGTCAAGCTTGTTGCCTTTGCAGGATGTTCTTGTAGAAGAAAACTGCAGGTAGGTGTAGAAGGGCTAGGTATGGTACAACAGTGGCTAAGCTGTAACAAAATTGCACAAAATTAGCATATATTTCCCTCCTGCTCTTAAATTGTGCTCCAATTTTTTTCTCCAAACTCTGAACCATACCTACATGCCTTTGCAAAATGTTCTTGTGGAAGAAAAAGATGCTAAGATGTTGCTAGCAAGAATAGTTTTCCGTGGATTGCAAATTGCAATATTCAATTTCTATGTCGCTCCACGTGCAACATTGCTAACATAATGAATGTTTTTTCAAATGCATTACACCATTTACATCTGAACGAAACCATTATCATTCTAGGAGACTTCAGTGTTGACATGCTACAAAATAGTTCCATAACAAAAGAATTGGAAAACTACATGTGTAATTACAATCTCCGCTTTCTTTTGGTTAAGATTAAGCATGTACAAAACGCACTTATTGACCATATATGATGAAATGTGTCCAGATCACAATACAAACTCTTTATCTTATACACAAACTAGTCTGACCATGATACAATTTGTCTTGAACTTGAATTATGAAATATGCATCAAACATATTACAAAATTATATTTCCATGTCTCAAAGAATATTTGGATACTTTGTTGCACAAAACCAAATCATTCAGCTAGGACCATCCAACTTCTTAATATTCTCTGGCTTGTAATATATTTTGGCCATGAAGAATTCTATATAACCACAACCATGGATCAAGAAAAACAAAGGTTCATGCTTCTAACTCTATCTTTTATTCTATTCCTTTGATTCTCATTTACTGTATGTACATATTACTTGTTTTTCCTTACATACCAGCTTACATTCATGTTCATTGTATTTTGTTCGTTCCCACATTGAAACAAACAAAATAATTGGAGAAGACAAAGGACTCTTAACCACTAATGTAGAAGAGGAGATACAAAGGTGCATGCTTCTACTCTTATTTCATATTCCATTGTTTTGTATTTCATTTATTGTCTGTATAATTGTTCTACTGCTCTGCACCTAATTTATTGTATGTAGATACTACATATCTTTCTACACAATAACTTATCTTCATGTCAATTGTATTTTATGTGCTTCTAGATTGAAATAAATAGAACTGTATTAATTTTTTTACATGTCTTTCTACATAGCAACTTACCTTCATGTCCATTGTATTTTCTACATTGATACATTGAAAGAAACAAATTAGTTGGACAAGAGGATGAAATCTTATATGCCACAGTAGAGGGAGCTAAAGTATAATCTTCAAAAAGGTATATCAATTGTGATAGTAAATCAAACACACAAAATGAGTAGGTGGATAAAATATTGGACTAGAAAATGATGATTTGGCAACAATGGGCCTTTGTTGAGACTTCCTGCTTCCAAAAATTGCCCTCCCCTTTTATATTTTCCCATTCTCTATTATCCCTTTTTTTCCCCTCTTCTATACTTAACTGAATTCCCCTTTCTTTTTGCCCTCTACTTTCCCTTTATAGTTTCTTTACTTAGTCGTTTTTCCAAAAATGTCTAGGTGCATAGGTTGGCAGACTCACGGGTTCACATTTATACTCATTCTTCTATATCACGATTCCGACCGATGGCTTCCTCATTCCATACTTAGCCACTTTTTCGATTGCGGGTTCCCGGGCTAGCGGGCTCAAAATTGCACCTCTATTGTTCTGTGTCCTCCAAACAACACTCGAAGTTCCACGATATACAAATTCACAGCCAGACTCCTGGGCTGGCAGGCTCAAGATTGCGCTTCTATTCTTCCGTGACCTGCAAACAGCTTCCCTTCATGCCATGTTCCGTGTTACACATTTTTGCACTCAAAATTTATGAGGCATACAATTTGACCATCGGGTCCTCATGTTTCCTGAGTATCCCTTCACACCCTATTACATATTCCATCTCCTTCGAGCTTGTATGTGACATACAAAAAAATTATGAACAACAACAATGCATATGCTTATTTAGTTGTTCTAATGTTCATGTACACATGCTTGCATTAGAAAAAGTTGGACAAGTGACATGGGCATGAGTATTCAATCATCGCAAACATCAACAGAATGACAAGGCCAAAGGTAAAGATTCATAGATTGTTCTCTAGCTAGGTTTACCAAACAAATATCCTGATCTATTTATTCATCTATGCCATGATAAATATGTTGATGTCATCTGCAACACATGCTTTGCAGTTCATAAGAAGTATCGACGAGCGCAAGTGAAACGCCCAACATAGTACAAGTTCCGCAGACTAAGAGGTATGGTTACAAAACTTTGACCTGCATACTTCATCCAAGTTGTGTGTCTACTTATACATTTATGCCAAAAAAAAGAAAAAAAAATGATGCAGACTTCCATTCACATTAGTTTTTATGTTCAAAAACATTGTCACCAGGACTAAACTTATAACACCCAATATACTATCGATAAAAGGCTTAAACAACCACCGAACTGGACAAGTGTTCGTCGGGGACATAATGGTCGTGTATAACACCTACTTAGATGAGGCAAACAAAAGTAGATGCATTGTGTGTGCTGACATGATAGACAACAAAGCCATGATGACAGTCACATTGACTATCCCTACACAACTTGTCCAGAAACATGCAAAAAAGATCTTGCCAGGTAATGGGATATCCATTAAAAATTTTAATATATTGTCGAAAACAGTATATGACCGTGGTGATTGTGATCGAATTATATTGCTCAACGAAACAAGTATTGTGGAAAAAATTCTCGTGATTTGTTCAGAATATCGTTTTGTACCAGACACAACAATCAGTCGACTTGCACAAAGCGACGACACTTACCCTATCGGAACCATTGGTGCAGCTCTCACACTTGCGAGAAAAGTTGGCTCGCAACACATTTTCCATATAAAAGATGGAGAGTCAAACAACGACAAGGAAATGGTACCGTTCTCCATATCTAGTTTTGTCCTTTACTTTCACTAGTTCATATATCTCAGTTATGTTACACAACTATTACATTGTTCCATGTTGTCGCTGCAATTGTTTGAGACCTATTCAAATTTGTTTTCCTCAATGGAACAACAATTGCATAAAGGGAAATTTCCACTTATGCTCTTCAAAAATATAACAAAGAAAAGAGATGTTAAAGAAAGGATCTTTCGCACAACCCAAGCAACATTTGTAACAGAATTGTGAACATATATAGTACAAAATCTCAAGAAACTAACTAGCTCGACAACTATTGTGCGTATACATCTACAATTACATCCACACTTTGCTCATAAAAATTGCCTTGAACAATTTTTTGCAACTTCTCTGTTGTACATTGTATATTATATTGTTCAATATATTAACTACTATGCTCATGTGCATAGTTTGAGGGTGTTTTGGTTGCAGCTAATGCGTACTTGACCCCCTTAGAGCCTGTATGTGCCAAATGAAACTCCCTTGCTTTTGCCTCTTCTTTGATAAATGATGGCACAATTGATTTCCTACGATGCAGTAAAAAATGTCCTTACATATATAGATATTGCCTCAACGCTTCCATCTGAACCCTCAACAACACAATTGTACAATTAGACAACCTATGTTACAAGATGTGCTTCCTAGGTTAGCAGAATTTCCATATGAAGTATACCTACAAAAAAAGGCAAACAGTGCCTACATGTTAAGCGACTTCCGCATCCATAGCAAATTTACATTAAATGAGGACAATGCCATACTGCATATCGAATGAACCAAAAAAAATAAAAAAATCATATGAAGCGTTGACAGGAAATGAAACAATCTCATATGTATCTGTCCATGCTACCTAATGAGGATATGAATAGATTTTTACAGTGCCATGGAAAATTGAACTGGAAGCACATAAGAATGAGAAGCATGAGGACAGATCTCATACAAAGTATCCAACTGTGAATAAATCAGGTCCATCCTTTGAGCCATCAAAATGGCTTGCTCCTCTGAACAGAACCATAAGGAATTTTCAATAATATTGCAAATTTGGCATTGTTCGAACTCCATTAAGTTAAATGCTGACACTCTTTTCTAGAACTAGTAATGTTAGAACATTGTCAGGTCAACGTGATATTGGTTCATGGTACTATCAGAAGCAAATGTTCATAGTGATCTTGGTTCATGGTAATATAGTAATCGAAAAATTTCTTGGTGCCCATTTGGGGATTTGGTTATAGATGGGATACAATGCCCAATCTCTGTTGAATTTGTCATGTCTTGTGTTTAGCAGACTTTTGTTCATGTGCTTTTGTGCTGTAGTTCAAGGTTCTCATGGGCCCGGTTTTTGAATTATGGTTGGATGATACATTCAGGACCTTAGTGGTTTTTGCATGATCTTAAAGAATACACAAGACCTGCTTTTCCTTTTAATCTAAGCTCTGTGAAGCAAATGTAATATGTAGTTCATTTTAGCACTTTTACTTGATCGATGAAATTACCAAAATTCATCTTCGGAAATATTTTGAAATAAAAGGATATATGCAATGTGAAGTCCAATGGAACTATGATATCAACCATAGAAAATTCAAAATCAAATTCGTCGTTGTTATACTTACGGTGAAGTTGACAGTACAATAATTTTACTTGAACATCCCAAAATTGATTTTTCTATAGCTTTTTGATGCTTCTCTTATGCAAACACATCCTGGAAAGTATAACCATGACTCGCTTTCTATATTCCTTGATTGAAGAACATGTTCACATGTCTAATGCACTTCATAGTTTCTGTTAAGACCAACAACGGAGCTTTGTTAAGACCAATTCTCGCTTCCGAAAATTTTCCTCCCCTTTATTTTTTCCCTCTACTTTCTCTTTCTGGTTACTTAG
>JASDQU010735824.1:155844-170365 GCA_032191745.1 Picea mariana | reverse complement strand
CTGTTGTTCAAAATTCAAAAGGAAATTTCCATAATCTTAGCACAATACTTATCTGTGCAGTTTGTGGATCTGTATCCACATGGTAGTTTTGTTATCCATTCTCATCGCTTTCCTTGACGTACCCATTGGGTGCATGATTCCAATTCAATAGTTCACAAGAGCTATCATGATTTCATCTTCCTTTCCAAGGTTTTTCCGCACGGGAAACTACCCACTGTGTGCCTGATTCCAATAGTTTACAAGAACTATTAAGGTCTCCTCTTCCTTGTGGTCACTCACCCTCCAGGCCCAGGCTCAGGCATCCCCTTCACTGCTATACAGTCCCTCGGGTAATCCATCTTGCCCTACCAAGGTTTCCTTGCACAGGAAGAATTTCGGAGACTCTATCGAGTCTTACAATCGAGGCGTCCCTCAGACTTTCTCTACCGAGGCGTCCCTCCGGCTTGTGTTACCTCAACACAATGTATTTCAGGCGATCATGACTTATCACGGGGTTCTCATGGCTCAGCAGTAGCCTTTTTTCATCATCTTCAGCTTTGACAGCCTTCATCTGTTCCTTCTAGACAGATCTTTTCTCCTCACCTGTATCACAGGCATACAACATTCATGAGACATCATTATAAATTCCAACTTTCAGAATTTTTATTGCAAATCTGTCACCCACAAATTTTTCCAATCTCTTCTTTTATTTTCACATATGTTCCGTATGAAACCAGATTCACAAGCATGGGACTTTCTTTCCCATAACATTTTAGCTCAGCAGGAAATCGGTCTCCCTTATGGGCTTACAGCATTGCCATATCCAAGACTCTTTCTTCCTGCAATCATTCCTCAGCTAATCAAATTGTTAGTTCTCATGCACATACATTTTTATCGCACCTTTTCAACTTCATCACAGCAATTTTAGAATTTTGCATACTGACAATCAAATTCACTTTCTCGAAAGGAAATACCATTCCTCGTAGTCTGGCTCAGCAGGAAATCGGTCTTTCCTATAGGCTTACCTCACTGCCATATCCATGACCCTTTGCTTCCTACAATTCATTCTTTCCATAGCCAAACAAACTGTTAGTCTCATCTCAACATACCAAACTTTTCAAAACGTAATTCAACATTTCAAAAGGGTTTTAACAATTGTGCCAATATCCATGGCCACATTCATACCCAATGCATTCTTGCATTGTTTTTCAAGTTCGTCACACTTTATGACCAGTTCTTGGCCAGGATTGTTGGAATTTAACCAACCTTTTCCTCATATGCTTTATTCATTTTCTTTCATTCTTATAGTAGGACCATACTGCCTGCTATAGGCCGATCACGATCCCAAATCAATACACATGAACTCAAAATTTTCACATGAATGCCTTTACACATTCCTTGATTGTCAATGCATTCATGACATATCAATTCATGAATTCTTCCAAGGGTTACAAACAATGTTTACTACCAGAGGTTCATACCTCCATCATTCCGGTTCTTCGTCCTGAGTCATACCTTACTTGGGTATCCAAGGCATATAATTGCCTTTCAAGTTTATGAATAACACTAAGACAATAAAATATTTCAGAAGGGTTTTTTACCAAATCTCTTCATACCTTGTGCCACACAGGCACGGATATCTTTATATTGTTTCTTGACTGCTAGCACCCTCTTTCTTATCTTTACCTCATCATCAATGCTTTATGGGGACTTTTACAACCTTGTCAACAATCTTTCACTCGTAGCCTTCTCTTGGTCGTTCTCTGTTTGAGGTTGCCCATCATTGGCAACTGTCTTCCTCAATAGCTCCAATTCATTTCTATACACAGTATGCATCATCATAGACACAATTATATTAGTCGTAATATTAAACCAAATGCATGTATCATAACATTTGAATTCATAAACATCCTCAAATGTTTCCATAAGTGAAACACAAACAAATTTCGATTGTATCTTTGGCAATACAATCCTTATTACTTATGGTGTCAAGACCTTTTTATTTTTATGGGCGTACCAGCTTTCTCATCCAAGGGAAATCATAATACTAAGCGAGGAAAGAGTTGAGGACTCTCCCCTTCTTCCAACTCTTCCTACACCGCCTGGGACTTTTTAGCCCAGTCGAGTTATCTCTAAGGCCTCACTGTCTCTTCTCTACTTTTGCAATTCTACTCCCTGTCGAGATCTTCCTGCTCTTTTTCTTGAGCTGCCTTGGTTAGGCCTCACCCTAACCCTTTTTGGGATACCGCAGCATGCTTTAATAGAAACTCTTTGCTCATAATGAATCATGAACATGTGCATCCTACACACTTCCATTCGGTTATCAGAATGGTCAATATTTAGTTGTTAGTCTTCTATTAATTACATGATTCTTTCAAAATGTAATCCAGGATTCTTATATATGGACAGGCCTTGCAACCCATTGTCCAACCTTCAACAATTTTTAGGGTTGTGACTTTGTTCTTTTGACAAAGTCCTTACACATTTCCTCCACCGGGAACTCCTTCGGAATGCAACTCCCTTGTTGCATATCCATCACTATTTGTGATGGCCTCAGCCTTGAGTTAGCTTTATCTTTTTACTAAATATTCCCCTTAAGGAATATAAACATCCGTCTTTGTTAACTTACATCTATGACGTACTTAACCATTTTCATAATCCTAAGCCTGCATGTAGCTGTCATAGTTATATGGTGCAGACCCCCCCCCCCTTTCTCTCCAAGGGTTGTGTGACCTCTCAGTTTTAGGATATTTTTAAGACTGAATTGAAACAGACTTTGATTCCTTGGTGGAACTTATACGAAACAATCCATGGTCTTCACAAATTTCGGCCCATGTCTACAAGTGCTTAAACGCAAGTCTCTTCCATGTGACCATGCCTTGTGACCACACACTAACCCAAAAAGGTGCATCGTGATTTCACGTATCGGCGATATGAGTCAATCGAATCTCCATCCTTCAAACTCTCGATACCCGAAATGCTGAAATTTCGAATCAGATAAACGATCACCAACAAATCTCCAACCAACGGTTGTGATTATGTCATGATTTCGCGTTTCGTGACTTCGAGACTTTTGTTATGAAGCACCACGAATCCTTCGATCCCCGAAATTGCAAAATTCTCTCTGGACAATCAATGGTTCAGATTTCTCCTTGATCAACGTCTATGATCTTTTCGCGAATTTCTCGTTGCTTCTTCCAAGCCCTTTGGTTTTGCGAAATTCTGGTATCTCCTCGCAACTAACCGATGCGCTACTTCTCTGAGATCGAATGACTTGAAACATTTCGGCTCTTTCTAAATGGATCTCGACTCTCTATCTTATCCAATCTTCAAAATTCTTTTCTGAAGGATTTCTCCCGCTCAATCCTCCGTACTTGTTCTTTCCTCGAACTTCAGTTTTCTGCGCTTCAACTTTGAATGCTTCAACTCTTCGAAACTTAGAAACTTTTTCTAAGTGTTTCCTCTCGAGACTTAAAACCAGTACTTCTCCTGGTATACTCTACGCTCAACCTCCAGAATTTTCAAACTTTAACACAAGCTTTATTCTATATGCACATTCGGCATACAAAATTTCCCCGCTATCTCTTCTGAGCTTTTAAGTTACTTATAGGACTAATTTCATAGTCGTAACTCATACGGATGTTACCCTCTCTTTATGGGAACAACCAACAAGGGTCACTCTTGGGAATTAGCAATAGTCCCAAAGGACTCCTCTTAATCTTGTTTAAACAGATTATCCTTGTTGTCGATTCTAACCATTATAGGTCAGGTAATCTGACCCTACATATTTTCATCAATCCTCTCAATCATGAGGAGTTATATGCTCAGGGTTTAGTCTTTTAATAATGCAGTAATTATATCTTTCTAAGGATCCTACCAGTCCTTACCTGATTTCCTAAATCATGAAGGATTTCTTCATGAGGATCTTAATTCTTACCTAACCAGCCATCTCAATTGCAAGAGACTCTACCTGCTTTAGTAGGTAGCCATCGTCACACTATAACAGAACAACTCAGTTCATGTCCCTTTTCTGGCTCGTGCAGCTTCATAGCACAATTTATTCCACCTCTGTTATTCACACTCAGGTCTTATCAGTAATATTGATCAGTGCATCCCTACTCCTATAAGAGTAGTTATCAATTTGACAAATGAACAATATAATTCCTTTGCTGGAATTCCGTAGAAATTCCCAAATTACAGTTTCATTCTGCAGCCCTTCTCCTTAAAGAGAAAATGCAGATAACAATATCTCCTTACGCGACTCGTACATGAGCCCAAGCAGGCCAAGTGTTGTAACCATGCTCTGATACCAATTTGTCACATACCCATTACGGCAAAAATAAAATTTTCGCTCTTCCTCAAGGGATAGAATCCCCGGATTCTTGCGGGGGCCTAGCACAGGCTAGCTCTTCCCTTATCCACCTCCATGTGATCATTGGTTATGACCACAGGCAAAGCCAAGAGGGGCCTTTCACATTTCGCGACTCAGTAATGCAAGAGAGTCAAGTCTTTCTACTCTTCAAACCCCGAAACCCGAAATCTTACCTTTGATAAGATCGACGGCTGCGAATCTCCCCCTGATCCGACGGCCTTGGCTGTATCAGGATTTCAGTAACCGGGAGTTCGAAATGCAGTGACCCAAACCACTGGTCACTCCATTCCCCGAACTCCAATACGCGAGTTCTTGTACAAGATCCAACAATCCTCAATGATTTGGATCCAACGGTCCAGATCTTTTCGGAGTTTCGTGAACTTGGAGTTCACGATGCAGCGACTCCAAATCTCTTGTCACTCCAATCCCTGAATTTCGATATGGGAATTCGTGTATGAGATCAACGACCCTCGTTGATCTGGATCTGACGGTCACTATCCCTCCTGAGCTTAAGGGTGTTGAAAGACACTCAGTCTTAATCCCTTCGTTGTTCTACGAGATCCAATGGCCCACGGGATTTCAGAGCTTTCCCCGAACTCTGACCACTCACCACGCATCTCCTCCAATGGACGGTCCAGATCTGGGTTAGATCGACGACCCACAAGCCCTGTGATCTAACGGTTGTGATCTCTCTTAAACCAACGACTAGGATTAAGTCATGATTTCGCGACTCGCGAGTTCTAAGAACTCCTCTTGTTGACTTCTTTCAGCGGCGAGTCAGCGAAATTCCTAACTCTCGCCATGTTTCCTCTACAAATGGACGGTCCAGATCTGTCATGACCTGACGGTCGTGATTCGTTGTCGACGATTCCCCATCAAGAGTCTGAGGAAGCCGTCTCCTATGATTTCCCGGTGTCGAAACGCCGACCGACAGCCACATGTCCCTCCGATGGACAGCTGCGACCTTTAGCCATGATCAACAGTTGTGATCTTTTCGGGATGATCAATGGTCGCGATCAATCCTGGATTTCTCCTTTTCAGGAATTTGGGAGAGTCTTCACTCCCGTTTCCCCAGTGCCAAATCCCCGATGGATGTGGATCTTTGACACGCGTCCTCTGGGATGGACGATCCCGATGCTTTCAGGACTTTGACGAGTCCTCTCTCCCTGCATGCACCAGGTTAGACCTCGTGTGGCTTTTCTGGATTCAACGGCTATCAGTCCCCTGTGCTCAATCTCACGGTTCAGATCTATTCTCCTGCGCACTCTTCTCCGGTTGTCTGGACATAGGCTCCAACGGTCCAGATTTTCCCCTACGAATCGACGATTCTCCTTTCAGGACTTTGGGGAAATCCTCACCTCTATTTCCTCGAATTAAACCAATGGTTCAGATCTGATTTTGATCACGATCTCTATCACTCCTGAGCTTTCATATGCTCTGAAACCTGCAAAGGGTTTCTTGACCTCTGCACTCCATGCATGGTTCTTGCACACAACGGTGCGATCCTTCCTGAGTTTGTCTAGGACTTAAGGAGTTCTGGGTTTAGTTTGCCTCGCAGAGAGCCTGTGTTGATCTGCACTACCTCTCTTGAGCTTAACAAACTTCGTCCTCCAAGGACTCTAAAAAATTAGGAGGGTTGGCATGCATACATGAAAATGTGTCCAGGGTTGACGAACACACAGTTTGTGACTCTGGCTTATGCCTCCACAGGACAGAAGCATTTACGAGTATAAAATCATCTCCTAACCATATAATTTCTTACTGGCCTAATTATACAATCAAGCAGAAATAAGAGGGATACAGTATATCCATTAAGAAATATGTACAATTCCTGAAACATACACAGTATAACCAATTCATACACAGTTACGGCTAAATCACACAAGGTAGGAAATCACTTATCTATTACAGGTTGCCGCCAACCAACTCACTATGGGTGTTCGTCCTTCCACCCAACCATAGGCTCATAGGCATTCATTCTTAGCACTCTGGCCACCCCCATGCCAAGCCATGATATCACCAGGGATTTCTCACAATTCTCAGGAGTTATGTCTCTATCCCAGCTTCTACTCGGGTTCTGTTCTCTGCAACTTAGAGCTTTCTCTTTCGGTTATGGCCTCGGCGAGGTTTCTCATATGCTCTTCCACATCAAGCTCGCAGCCTTCCATTCGTGATTCCGCTGGAGCATCTCCCTTATGATCTTACGCTCTTCTGTCCCGTGTCTCCTCTCCCTCCTATATCCCCCTTACCCTGGAAGGTTTTGCCGACCTATCATGTTCCTTATGTCAGAAGGAAGCTCATGTCTGCAGGTCATTGTGGTACTTTGGGCTGACAGTCCATGTTTCCATTTATGGGAGTGGTTGATTGTTCAACCACCAGTCCTTTCTTCATTAACTGATTTCTTTCCTTGGGATTCGAAGGAGGTTTGTCATCCTTATCAAGGGAGATTTTGGGTTATTTGATATATGAACCCTCTTGTATAGTTTTCACATTCTTCCTCTAGTGATATCATGGCCATTACTTTCAAGGCTTCACCCCCACAGTCAGTTATTGGCAACTCAAACAGTAATACATTTACATTGTCCTCATGCATTAGCATGGTAATTCATATTTTATGATTAATTACAAATTGGGGGAAACAGGGTGTTACACCCAAGAAGTTTCGTTCTCATCTCAACCTTGTTGAGCGAACGATCTCTTATTTCCCTCTCGCTTCCTTGATTCCTTTACTCCAAAAGGAAACATTTTATTGGTTGTCCATCCCCTAGCCTCTATTTGAGCTCTTTTACTTTATTAATGAAATTACCAAATTTATTCTTTGCAAATAGTTTGAAAAAAAAATTGATATATGCTAGTTGAACTCAAATGGGGCTATGAAATCAACCACAATATTAAAATTCAAGTTCGTCTTTGTTATAATTACGGTCAAGTTTACAGTGCAATAAGTTTATTTCTAGATATGCAATTATTAAGCTTTAATGCTAACAACTCATCATGTAGGAAGTTTAATACTTAAATTAATATTTCAAGGCATTAAACAATGCATCAAGAATACAATTACTCCCACAAGTTGCAATAAAAACAAATCTTCAACAAAGCATTTGCTCATACCCTTTTTAATGATACAAGCACAATAGAAAATGAGTAAGTAGATAAAATATTGGACTAGAAAATGATGATTTTGAAACAATGGGGCTTGTTTGAGACCAATTCCCACTTACGAAAATTGCCCTCCGCTTTTCTATTTTCCCACTCTCTTTTATCCCCTTATCTTCCCTCTTCTATACTTAACCAAAATTGCCTTTCTTTTTCCCCTCTACTTTCTCTTTCTAGTTACTTAGTTGTTTTTTTTTCTGAAAATGTCTAACTACGCGGGTTGGCGGACTCACGGGTTCACATTTTCACTCATGCTTTTATATCACGACTCCGACCGACCGCTTCCCCATTCCATACCTAGCCACTTTTTCGATCATGAATTCTCGGGCAGGAGGGCTCTAGATTTCACTTTGATTGTTTTGTGACCTACAAACAACACCCAGACTTCCACGATATGCAAATTGACTGCCGGACTCCCACATCATCTCCTCTTCCGTGTTACACATTTTGCACTCACAAGTTCCGACAGATACAATTTGATCGTCGGGGCCTCACGTCTCCTGGGGAACCCTTGTCACCCTATTTTGAAGCCCGTCCAGCCGATGTCCATACTTGGCCATTTCTTGGAATCTCTTTCGCGAATCGTCAAATTGGTGGGTTCACGAAATCTCCAATTCCTAATCGTTGTTTCCTGTGCTCGCCACCTTCACACTTCTTTCCAAGTATGCAATAACTAAGGTTTAATGCTAACAACTCATCATGCAACAACCGTAAAAATTGTCATTAATGAGCAAAAGGCTCGAGGAGACAGTCACACTGACTATCCCTACGCAACTTGTCTAGAAACATGCAGAAAATATCTTCCCAGCTAATGGGATATCTATTACAAATTTCAATATATTAGTGAAAACGAGTCTGACCAACCGTTTCCCTATTCCATACTAAGCCACTTTTTCAATTGTAGGTTCTTGGATAGGCGGGCTCAAGATTGTGCTTCCATTTTTCTGCGACCTGCAAACAACACCCGAAGTTTCGCAACATACAAACTGACCGCTAGACTGCCCCATCATGCCCTATTCTGTTTTACGCTTTTTGCACTCAAAACTTTCGAGACATACAATTTGACCGTCGGGACCTCACCTCTCCTGAGTATCCCTTGTGACCCTATTTTGAAGCCTGACTGACCACTTTCCATACTTAGCCATTCCTTAATTTCTCTTCCCCGTCCCCGCCACCTTCGCACTTGTTTCTAAATATGCAATTAGTAAGCTTTAATGCTAACAACTCATCATGTAGGAACTATAAAGATTGTCATTAATGAGTGAAAGGATCAAGGAGATCTCCCATTAATACACATTAAACCAATATTTGTGAAGGGTTGTATTATCCCTTCCGAGTGTTCATTTCAAACATCGTGGAATGTCTTTCGTGGGTCGTCGGGTTGGTGAGTTCACAAAATTTCCAATCCTTGATTGCTCTTCATCGTACATGCCACCTTCGCACTTCTAAGTATGCAATTACTAAGCTTTAATGTTAACATCTCATCATGCAGCAACCGTAGAGATTGACATTAATGAGCGAAAGGATCGAGGAGATCTCCCATTCACACACATTGGACCAAGATTTGCGAAGGGTTATATTATCCCCTCCAACTATTCATTTCAAACATCGTCTGGAGGAAATAGACGTTCTCGTAAACTTATGGCACCAACTCGACAATAATTATGTGGAGATATAGTGAACACCTTCGGGCATGAGGACCAGAACTTCCAGTGGTCCAGGGCATACTCTTACTACTCATCCCCTTCCGCCCAGAATGAAGTAATTTGGACCTCTGGAAATGCTCGTGCAGGTTGTTCCCCTGAAGTATTTGACTGTAAGGAGGTGGTCTCTTGGTGCGCCAAGAGATATATTTTATGCCAAAGAATTATTCCACTGCGAGAACACTCTCTTGTTTCTTTCTCACCTCAGGTCTTCCGCGAGATGTTAAGACTGTTAGAGCCAACATTGACCTTCAGAGGAGAAGATTGAAAGCAGTTCCTAAAAAACCATGATAATGGGTTGGACCTCTTGCCCGAGTTCCTGGAAGACCCGACGACAGTTTTTGAAGATATCACAAGGTTTCAGGTTAGTTCATTTAGAAATCCATTCCGGGAAATTGCCTGTTTGTTTACAAGAATAACATGACAGGAATCCACAACAAGTATTTCCCACATGATTATTTGTATTTTGTATTTCACAGTCAAGGAGCAAACCATTTTTTATTGCGGGAAGCTAATTTCCATTGAAATTTGTTCCCAATTGTCACGATTCAAAGAGGAGAAGAAATTTTAATGTCATCCTACTTGGTTTTCACGATAGTGCATTGCTGTCCATTTCCAAAATTGTCTGTGTCCAAGAAGGTAAACTATGAATTCAACCCAGTAACCTTCTGGTACCAGGCCTTATGGAGGAACAAGGCCTCCCATTGTTTTTATGAGGTTTTTAATGACTTATTCTAAGTTTTCAAATATTTATTGTTAGGAAAGGATGCTCCCTGCATGTCTGACCAGGCAACAAAGTTTTTGGATAGGAAGGGGACTCTTGAACAAATGGAGAATTACAATGTGATAATGATTTTTGGCTCCAAGGAAAATCCTGCTTTCCTTCCATGTCACATTACGGACATAATGTTTGTTACAGAAATAGCAAGGCAATATAGTATATTGGTTGCATTTCTTCCTTGAGAAAATAAAAAAGCAATTCATTCCTCTTCCTTGGAAATTCAGGGACTTCGTGTTCAGGAATGTCAACAAGATTGACAAATTCGCAAGCCATTTCAACAACTTGAACTTAAGATATGCTAAAAGGCTAAGAGGGTTCGACCCTAATGGGATTATTTTAGAAAATTTACTAGCAGTTGGCTTCATCAATTCTTTTATCTAGACATGCCTAAACGAAGACAGAGACAATGACGACAACAATCCTACTCCTGACGTTGGTGACCTAGAGACATTACAAAGCACCATTGAATTGTAAAAACAACAGGGAAAAGGCCCCGGTGAGAAGAGTGTTCAATCCTCGGCTACCACTCCCAAGAGTACGAAAACCCAGAGCATCGCTCCAATGACCCACCCCAATAAGAAAGAAACCCAGAATTCTTCAAATGGAGGAGGAGATAAGAACCCTCCTCGTGGTAAAATTGATAGTTCTCACAAGCTTCTCGTGAGGAAGAAGAGAAAAAACGTTGTAGGGCAAGCGGAAGAGCCCGAAATTGAAAGTGAAGACATGGGACTTGAGACTAAACTGGATAACGTATTATGCAACGTTGATCATCCCAAGGACGCGATCCACCATAGTCCCCAAATGGAAATAGCTGAGACCGAAATTTTTTACGAAGATGAATCCTTCGTATTCCAGAGCGTTGTTTTTTTACAACAAATCTAAAAATTTAATTATTGAAAAGAGAGATATAAGAAATAAGAAAGGGAAATATCGTTCAGAGATTAACCTTAGGAACATGCAACCATCCCAAATCTCTTGACTTCATCGAGCAACCGGAGATGCTCTTGATGATTCCATTGGAGGCATTGAGGCAAAGAATGCTAGACTGAAGGACCGACTCAAGGAATTGGAGGAATATTTGACTCCTATCCCATTGCTTTCCAGTCCTTTAGCAATAACCGTGTATGCCACTCCTGCAACCAAATTAAAAGGATCCTCCAGCCTCCTCACATCGTGTAGAGGCTATGTGGAGAAGAATATCAAGAAAAGAATGGAGCTAATTACTCAGGCCTGGGAAACATCACAAAGTATGGCTTGCCTTGGAACGAGGGCACATGCTTTGCACGAACATTTGCAAGAGGATTTAAAAAATGAAGAACGTTTATATGTAGAGATGGTCCTCCCTTTTGGTATCCATGTCGACAACATGACAAATATGAGAAGAAGACAAGAAGGTCTCCCCTCCCCAAACCGGATCAAACAATTAAATGCATGCTGGAAAGAGAAAGTTAAGAACCTACATCTCATTGTCCAATCATGTTAGCAAGTCATATCAAAGAAAGAAGAATTATTCAGAAAGTTGACTGAAATAGACTTAGCTGGAAGTACCAACGAGGTCCAATACCCCAACTTAATCGCCAACTCCTTGTCCTTAGCCAAGCAAGCCTTTGATGAGCAAGTTGATATTTTTAAGGGGTTGTCTTTAGAAAATTTTTACATCATCCTTGAATATGATGAAGATGACGTGGACAACTGGTGAGTGGACTATTCAGTACAAAATGAAGAAATTGATCAGGCTCTACGTAATCTTTCTATCGATCTAAAGGAATTAGAAATGGATCTTTTCAACAAAAAAATCTGGGATGAGATCAACGTGGCCCCCATGAGAGGCTACATTGAAGAATGGCTCTAAAGGGAAATCGAGAAGCTCACCGACGAAGGGCAACAAGAAGTTGGCATGATTCCAGTAATCATCGACGAGAGCAATAAAAAGGCATCATCAAGCAAATAGCAAAGGGGGAGATAGATACCAGCATAGTAAGTCTATACTGATCACATCCTGCTTTGTTTATCAATCCAGTTATTCCACCTCTTTAAATAGAAATGTCTAACCAAAGACTAATAACTTCCAATTTCTTATTTTCAGGTCTTGCTCTCTACCGTCACCCACTTCTTCTTTCTACAATCTTATTTCTTGTACTTATTTCTTTTATGGTTTGTGGGAGCCCCAATCCCAGTCCAGTGACAAACACATTTAAATTTCTAGGAATATGTAACAAACATTATTATTTTTTGATAAATTTCAAAGAAAACTACTTCAGGAACAATCTCAACGGTGCCTTGTAACCTTGTTTTCGAAATGCAAAATTAGTTCTCTTTATGCATGTCGGTCGTCTTCTTTTATTTTTATGTGCTCAGAAATTATTATCTTCAACTATGCTGGATGTCAGGAAATTGTGTTTATTTAATTTGAATGTTTAATGTATGTGATTCCTGGTCTTATTTTCAAGGAACCTTTATACAAAGATCGTTATGAATGAATTTCATAAATACATTAAAGAGATAAAACATACAAGGTAGAAACAAAGTGCTCTTCCGTATCTGTCTGTTGTACTAATGGTAATAGGAAAAATTACATAATCTTATTAAGAAAATAAAAGCAAGATGGATTATGCAAAACACAGTATAATTAGAATGAAAATACTTTCAAAAACTAAACGGCTTCAATGCCATAATTGCTCTAGGAGCCACGTGTCATTATCTGCATGGATACCACCTGTACTTCATGTTGCTTGCCACATGTCCATTGTAGTTTCCATTTGCCTCTGCTGCTTATTCCCCCATACCTGTGCATTTATTCCCATTCCAACCCGGCAGGGACTACACTGCCATGCAACACTTGTTTAATTTGTTCAAGAGATTTTTGACACTTTTGAAGATTACTTTTAGAAATTTTTAGTTGTTCAAAAGTAATTTATCATGAGCAATTACTAAGTCTTACCTAGATTAACTCTTAATATTTTTTGGCATGTTTTGAGATTATTCATACTTTATAATTATATCATTTCCTCTTTACAATATTTTGGACGATGAGATGATCTATCCTTCTTGCAATTAGTTCTTATCTCATTGGTCAAATGATTTTGATATAGGATTTTGAACTTTGATACATGGATTTTCGATTTACAGATATAATATCTTGGAATGTTGTTTGACATACTTTTCATAGTGGAAAGATAATATGTTTATGTGCTAGTTTTTTTAAGAGAATATTTGGTGGACTTATTTTGTCCACATTGATACTCTTTAGATTTTGTCTTCAGACTTCACATATTTCTTCTATTTTTTGCTTGGAAGATGTCATGAGTTGGCACAGGGTTGTCAAGCATTTCACAAGGTTTCAGGGTGGACAGTTAAGATTTGTTGTTATTTACTTCTTTGGATATACGTTTTGATTGTATCAAGATTTTACACATTATTCAATTTTCTACGTACATGTTTTTTTTCTGTCACTTTGGATTTCACTTTCACAGTGGACACCTACAAGTTTCTAGCTCACCAAATTGCATTGTGATATTTTCCAGAATTACATAGTTTCATCATTCTAGGCATCTTTCCAAGTGATTTTTTAGGAAGCTCTTCATTAGTGCTCATGAAGATTAGACCATGAGTTCTTAATTGAAGACCATATGATGGAACCAATTTCTTAATAGAGTTGGTTATTTGTACAAACTTGTGATTAAAGAGGGGCATAGTTAGCATTACATGCTCCATAATCATTAAGTCCTATGTTTGAACACCTTATGTACTCATACATTAAGTTACAGTCTTTAACTTAAGTATGACATATTGTTGCAATATGGTTCTAATTATATGATTAGGTACCTTGCACAAAGATGAAATTGCACTAAAAAAAATGAGGCGGAAAAGGTAAAGAGCCAAATAAATCCACTAACACATAAATCTACATTATATAGTACAATGGAGCACCACCACCATTTTACAAACCAAGGTACCTAATCATTCAATCAGAAAACTAATGCAACAATATATCATACTTAAGTTAGAGACTATAACTTAAAGTATAAGTACATAAGTTGGTCAAACATTGCACTTAATTATCAGAGAGTGTATAACACAGACATACAAGGAACTACCAAACAAGTGATGGCATTTAAAGTTGGGAATAAACTATGATACAAGCCTCATAATACCACCTCACAATGAAGGATGAGCAATATCATATCAGAGAAAAGGAGGATAAAGCATTAATTACTCCACTTACATTAAGCACCAAAACTTATTAGATTACCTATCATAAGCAAAGTAAACTCACCTTAAGGCAGTGAAATAGTCTTCGATTGAATATTTATGATTAGAGATTGGGGATATCAACTCATGTTATAGTTTTACCCCAAAACAAGCCTTAATGTCAATGCCACATATTACATTTGATGGGATTAATGGTCCAATTGTCTCCCTTATAGAATCTAGTCCTTCACATGATTGAGAATCAACTTCATGATCCATCAAGTCTAATGATGCTAATCTAGCTAGTTTACTAATTGGTATTTTCATCAAATTAGATTC
>JASDQU010735824.1:140444-150963 GCA_032191745.1 Picea mariana | reverse complement strand
TTGGAGAAATATTACCAATGTGATAGCAAGATCTCCCAAGGATCTGTGTATTGGTCATAGATAGACAATGGATCAAGACTTCTATGGTTTTCATGTACACAAGCAAATAGGTTCATAACTACACTAGGAAATGGTAGAATAGCATACATTTTCTTGAAGGTTGTACTCCTATGCCCTGGCTACTGCAGTCCTGAAGTTCCAGCTCTAGCTCCCACAACCTACTGACTACACCCAAGAGACAAAACAATACCATTCTACTTCTCTTCCTACCATTAGAATTATAGATCTAGCTTGTATCTACTCTGATCTACGATGAAATAAATCAGATCTAAACATTTTCAAATTAAATACAAATAGTTGGAGGGGAAAACCAATTATCTATTAATCAATGTGAAAGAAATACATCAATACAAATTACCTCGAGGTGTTGATGCATTCCTCCTTGCTCGTTGCCCCTCACTCATCCTCAAATTTCAACCAAGCTAGACAACTTGACTGCAATTGATCTGGAATGGAAGAGCTCCTCTGAATTTTGGCAGCATATCTTTGTAAATGATTCTTCCTCCCCATGCTCAAGATAGGCTTTCCTTATATAGATTCTTGGAAGAGGCTTGGGAGAGCTTCAAATCTTCTAGAAACTAATGGAGACTGGAATGTTGTGAGTGTCAAGGCTCATGCCATGAAGATACAACTCATCGATCGCTTACCTCCTTGAAAAACTTTGAATCTAGAAGGTTACAGGGGAGATCATTTTTTTCACACTGTCAATTGGTGACAGGTCGCGGGTTGTCATATGTGATTCATATAGAAAGTTCATGAAATGCCTATTTTAAGTAATAAAAAATCTATTTGAGTACCAACGATGAGAATTATGCCTTGTCCCCAAAAAATGACGAGCTATTATTAGGTGAAACCTGCAAAAAAGAAGGTTTTTGAATCTGTCCCAACGAGATTTGTGCCTAATCCGATCCATGTAGGCAATTGATAAATCACTCACTATCTGGAAAGCATGATCCACCCACCTCCTGGCTATCGTTCATCCACGTAAGGATAATGAAAGACTACCTCAATGCTATCGGGCATGTTCTGAAAAGAAAGAAAGAAGATGATTTTAACGTCCACGAGGCTAACAATAGCCTATGGGACAGACTACATCACACACGGATTTCTGCATTTCAGCCCTTTTCCTCTTCAAATTGATGATGAGCTCCCCCAATTTTTCCACTATCCCCTTGCTGAATAAATTATTCCAAGAGCTAGTTGTCAAGATACTTATATAGTTGTCCCTATTGTCTTTGAAGGCTTCACACTCTAAAATGAAATGTTTTTTTGTTTCCACTTTTCCGGAGGTGCAGAACACACACACCAAGCATTCACTAAGAGAATCGGGTCCATTGTCACCAAGCAAGGATTTTTCAATATAGGAGGCTCCCAGCCTTAAGAAAGATTCAAGTGAAAAAAAAGTACCCCTATGCAATACTCATTACGAGATGCTTGAGCTAGGGGAGCTCAAGCATGCTGGGGAGATTTGTGAGTCACCGATAGGTTCACAGAGGCAGGGATCGTAATGGATAAACTTGAATCTATCATCAGAAATGTGCTTGTCTGTTTTTATTTCTCTTTCTTATCTTGGCCAACATCCCCCATTTATCCAATAAGTATTCGGCTAAGTCCCCCCTCAGAAAATAGAGTGGCAGTGAAGTAAAACCTCTGAAGGTCGGAGCCACGAGGTGACCATGATCGTTGATCTAGGGAACCTTTGGGTTCCTTCCTAACCATCAAATCTAGGTTGCGGTCATCCCAACGCTGACCAACCTCAGGAGATAGGAGGAGTTTGCACCGCAAAAATCATGAGCGTCGAATCCCCGAAGTGACAAGAGTTGTAGATCTATGGGTCTACGTGTCCGGATCTTAGCTGTGAGATCTAAGGGATGTTAGAAGGTTGTCAGTCCGGAGTGGCGTGGCGCAGTGACATCACCCAGGGTGATGTGGACCCATGATAGACGTGCCACATGTCACCTGGACTCGTGCGTATCACATATCCTATATAACTATTGGAACGTGACATGTGTCACCCCCCGATGGGGGCACGTGTCTCCCCTGGCCCTTCCACGTGTCAGTTCGTGGTACGTGCCTTCCAAGCCAAAGGGGTTGGTGAAGTGACCAGGAGTTCAGGACTTTGGGACTCTGGAGGGTCTGGGGTATAGTATGGTAGAGAGATCGAAAGGGCCGAAGGCCGCAGCCTCGTGGCAAGTTTATGGAACTTTGGAAGTTCAAAACTTCGGGTGGTCTCGTGAGTAGATATCAAAGAGGCGTGAAGCATCAAATTTCCTCCTAAGATGATACATGAGAAAGAGATTAAGTCCAGTCATAGGATCAGATGGGGAATGGTCTTCCACCGTGGAGGAGGGAACTTAGAAACAACATGTGTGATGTGGAGCCACGTGGCCCTCAACCAATGAACGTTTGAAGAACTTTGGGAAGCCATAGTTTGCAACCCAAAACTTAGATTTGAGCCTGGTAGCAGTCATTAGAATGCTACAGGTGAGTAGAAGAGGATAAATACCTCAGACATAGGATTTGAGATGTTAAGGAGAGCGAAATTTCGATACACCATCCCTAGGCAAGTTAATCAGTGTCTGAGTGTGTTACAAGTATTGACTGCCTAAACTATCAAAGGATGTCCCTTTTGATTTGAAAATATCCTCCCATTCTTGTCAATATTGATTTTCACCTCGAGGCACTGCCAAAATTTCATTTCAGGATTGAAGGCTCTAGGAGTCTCTAAGGGATCCCATCAAGCTCAGATGAGTGATGGAGATATGACCAATAGTGAATATGTTATTTTCTATCAAGTTTAAATCCATTTCTTCCTAGGCCTTGGAGTGAATGGTTTTTTAGTGATGTCATTTTTATATGTTGATAGATGAGGGGCGATGCTCATACACGACCTTGAAAAATCCTTTTATTTCTATCCTTCTATATGTTTCAAATAATAAAAATAGGGAATAAGTACCTTGTATGATTTATGATATAACTTTGAAACTCACCTTTGGGCAATCATTGTGTCTCCTTGTGTCTTTGTTGGAATCTACATTTTCTTTGTCTCATCTTGTAAGTGGTACATTCCTAACATAACTTATCCAATGAACAAGACAAAAATATATGGTCCATGTTTTCCTTTACTTGGTTATAAAACACACAATGAGAATGTCCATAAAAAACACTTTTGGTCAAGTTGTCTGCAACAAGTATTATTCTCCATTGATGTAACCAAAGGAAGGCTATTGTTTTAGGACATGTTCCCAAATTCAAAATTTTATTCCATACTCATTCATGCATGTAATAGTCTTGATTAAGGATATAAGTGTAGGTTTGTTTGATAGAATATCGTCCTTCTAAAGTTAATCTCCACCTCCAACAATTTGATCCTTTTGTAATAGGGATGATCCTCGTTTGAAGTCATTCCATAACCTTTGTTTTCCTCTTACAAAACAGATCATGGCTAAGAATTTAGGGAGGCCTATGATTTAGTGAAGAGATCCTCCTTTCTAGGATGAGTATCTGAAGCCAGTGTTGTCATCCATATTTCCATTCAACATCCAAGAAGCTATGTGGATCCCCTAAAAATATTCTTTCTCTGCTAGGTGTGCGTGTTGGTCCCATGCATCCTCCAGAAACAACACAAAATTACCATCTCAACCAATATCCCGAAATCTATAGTAATGCACTATTTGCATTCATTTTTTGACAATTTTAGTTGAAAGGGTTCAAATTATTTAATTACAGGAAAATAAAATTCCTCAAAGCCATTCTTGGAGCATACTTTCTTCTAAATAACACTCCCATAATGACTCATTCTCCATTTCCCATATCTGAGTAAGCTTGCCAATAAGGGATTTATTCATTAGATTTAGTTATGGGTGTTAATCCCTCCTCTTGTTTTTGGTTGACAAACTACTTACCATGAAACTAACAACCATTTCTTGTCCATTGTTGCTCCTCCCCACACGAAATCTTTCTGTAAACTCTCAATTTCCTTAAGTACCTTCTATGGAGCAACCAATGCTAAGAATATATAAATTAGAATTGGTTGAAGGAATGTCTTAATGAGAGGGGTCATGTTAGCTATGGGAATTGTTATAGCTATTCAACTATTTAGCTTATTTTGAGTGGACATGTTAATATAAAATTCTTCATAGGATGCAATTCTCACTGAATTCTCCAAAAGCAAAATCCCAAAACATTTGGCAAGGAAAGAGGTTCCTTGGAATTTGAGAATCTAATAAACATGTGGTTGTACATCCATCCTAGTATTAAATAAATAAAAAAGTATAATTTTCCCTTAGTAAGATGTCCTCCCGAGTCCAGTAGAAATGGATATAGGGTATTCTTAAGCACTTTTTCCTTTTAAACTAATGCTTCCCAACCAACATGGTATTGTCCACAATTTGGAGATAAGAGACATGTTCAATGTCAAAGGCAATACGAATGCCCTTAAAACTCCTCAACAATGCCATTGTGTTTAGAGATGTACCTAGTCCTTAGCCAATAAATATTAAAAGGTAGGGAGATAGCAAGTCACCTAGGTGAATGCATCAACTTAGGTTAAAAGAGGATGTAGAAGCTTCAGTGAAAAGAATGGACAAAAAACCTAAAGTTATGCAACTCATTACCCATCTAACCCATCTCTCATTAAAGCCAAAATCCACTAGAACTAATTTTATATACTCTCAATTAAATTGTTCATACACCTTAAAGGTGTCTAATTTAATCACCATCCCCAAATTTTTCATATCTTTAAGGGAAGGGATATTTTCCTTAGTGAGCATTCTTCCATCAATGATTTTCTCGCCCCCTACAACCCCTCCTTGCTCCATGGAGATGATTTTATTCAATAGTGGCTTTAATTTATTTGCAATAACCTTTGCAATAATATTGTAGACAATGGTGAAGAGGGATATAAGTTGGAACTCGTTTATATATCTAGCACTTTCTTCCTTCAGAATAAGGGTAATGAAGGTGGCATTTAAAGCTTGCAATATTGTCTCAATCTTCCAAAATCCCTCTAAATGTACATGTCATATATCCTGACCCAACATATCTTAGCACTCCTAAATAAATTCAAAGGGTAAAGCATTTGGGATAGAAGATTTTCCCTCCGACAAGTCAAAAGCAACATGTTTTACCTCTTTCTTAGACACCTCCCCTATAAAGGATCAATTTTGGTCCTATGACATCAACTTTGCAATATTACCACAAATTTGTCTAATGGCTTCTTGTCAATTGCCATCAAGTTTTGAAAGAATGTTTTAAAATTATTTTGTTATTTTATCTTCAATCTCTTGTGGCTACTTAGTTTCATCTCCTTGGTACACTCTTAGCCAAGTGACCTAGTTAGTGCTCCTCTTCTCATGGTGACTTAATGATTTTTATTGTTATTTTTAATTTAATTTAATTTAAAAAAAAACAATATTTATTATTATTATTATTATTATTATTTATCACCTGTAGAAATCAAAATCAATATTTATTTGCCCAAAATATCTCTTCATGATGATATTATCCATCTCATTTGTCGAATGATTTGTTTCTTGTGCAATTCCAAATCCGGGGGAACACCCTCTTTCATTATCTTTTCCTACAAGTTTTTCATACTTCTTCCAATTGCTGCTTATGTTGGAAGATGTTCCCAAAGGTTGATTGACTCTATTCTCTAAGGTTCTTCTTCAATGTCTTCAATTTTTGTTGTAGGTCGAACATTTTGAATTTTCCTTGGGGTTTTCTACAGGCAACCAAGGTTGGATGTTGGACTTGAAATATGGGTTTGTGGATCACATCTTCTCAAACCAAAACAAGATATTTGAAGACCTACATTAGTTTGATGAATGGAGAAGGACCAACTAATGATACAAATTGCCCCTAGAAGGGTGTTAATCTCCACCAATATGCCATCATTAAATATTTATTCATTACATAGAAATATGTAAATCTTTTCTACTATCAAATCATTTCTGCCTCTTTTATTATTCCATGCAAAGAGACTATTCTTTAGGAATATATCCACTAGGTGAAGGGATCATCTCTTACATTAGGATCCCAACATAATCATTCTTGTTGATGCATGGTAGCATCAGACAGGTATTTATGCATAGGTCTATGTGTCTAGACGTGTGGAAATCATCCAAAGCCTTCTATCCTTGACTTTACTTTAATTAAAGTAATTATTAAAGTAAAGTGCTTTTATTAGTGAGTTGAGTTTTATTTAAGGAAATGATTTAATTAGAATTATTGAATTAAATAATAGTCGTTGATCTCAAGTGAGGTGAGAAGTAATCTCAACCGCAATCACTTTGGAGATTAGGGTTAGGTCATAACTCAATCTTATAAAAGCAAGGCTAGGGTAAAGGAGAAGACACTTTTTACATAGAGATAACAAAGAAGGAATTTTTCTAGTGTGGATTCATTCAAGAGTGTAGAAGCAAAGAAGGAATTTTGCTTACACATGATACATTGGATGAGTGAGGAGGTCTCATTGATTGGGTGAAGATCATTTCATCCAAGTGTTGGTGCAAAGAGGGTTGAATCATAAAGGTCTGTGATTCAAATAGATCTTGGATAGGTGGAGGACTTCCATCTAGAGATCTAGGCCAAAGGAAGAGAGAGAGCAGTCGTACAACAAAAGGACGAGTCGTTGCGGACAATGCATGTATTTTGGTATAGGTTGCACAGAACTGCGTGGGTTTCAATGTAAAAATATCACAAATAACGCAGAAGTGTGTGGGTTTTAGCGTAACAATCACGCAAATAGTGTTGAACAACACAAGTATCAAGGTAAAAGGTCGCGTTGTTGTCACATAGGATCGTACAAGAGGTTTGGCAACAGATCAACCAGTCAGGTGCATATGTACTTTGTCTCTTTTCTTTTTGGGCCATTTTCCCTATAAGGGAGCCCTTGTAAGCTTTGAAGTTATTTGAGTTATAAGCTTAGTTGATGGGAAAAATATATTTGTGTCTTATGCATGATATTTTTTTGTTTCCTTATTTATGCTTCTGTTGTAATATTTAGTCTATAACTCGACTGTGCTTTTATTCAATAAATTATTTAATTGGAATTAACTGTCAGGTGTTGGGTTGAGGGAAATTTCAACATGGTACCAGAGTATTCGCTCTGAGAGGGAGCCAATCTCATGTTGCACAAACATTAGTCTATTGGATCAAGAGTGCCATGGTGGGTGTTTGAAGGACCAAGCACATATCCATTATTTTTTATAGTAGATCTATCAGATATGCAAGGAGATTTTATCATATCGATAATCAACAATAAATTGAAGGACAAATTTCAGGAAAACAACCATACCGTATTCGGATCGGTCACCGAGGACAACACAAATATTCAATTACAGGTCGCATGGAACAACGTGGGTATCAACATAACAATCACATTGTTAGCGCAGATTGTACAAGACAATACAAGGGTGGTTTCAATAGGAGGTTATCGGATAAGATCTTGGAGATGGCAAATGGATTGTGATTTGAGGATACGTTGGATGGGGTTTCCAACTACAGTCATTGGAAGGAGATAATTGTGTTGGTGTTGATGGAGAACGAGATCTAGGAATTTGCTAATACTCAGATCACTCCTCCTACGTATGCGAAATAATTGGTCATCCATAATAAGAAGGATGCGAAAGCCATTCACATAATTCTAGATGGAGTGAAGGATCATTTGATCCTTCATTTATCGGGAAAGACAACTGCCAAGGACATGTGGGTGGCTCTGAAGAGTTTATTTTGGAGTAAAAATGAGAATCACAAGATGGTGTTGAGAGAGAAGCTCAGAGACACAAAGATGACAGGATCAGAAATAGTGACAACCTATCTCACCCAGATATGATAGGTTCGAGATGAGCTGGCTACAGTTGGGGAGATAGTGATTGATTCAAAATTGGTGAGGACGACACTAAAATGCTTCATGAAGCAATGGACATTGTTCATTAAAGGGATCGTGGCACGTGGGAACCTGCTTGATTGAATGAGGCTGTGGGATGACTTCGTTCAAGAAGAACTTTGAGATGAATAACTAAATAGAGGCCGACACAAGCATGATGATGAGAACCTTGCTCTTGCCATGTTAGGGACCTAACCCCTCACATATGTAGAACAATATATTTTGATGTAATAAAGGTCAATATTAATAAGGCCTTGAAATAAAGTAGAATAAGTCGAATGTAAAAAGACCTAATAGAAGCTTTCGCTTCTAGAAGGATCTTCCTCTAGATGGCTCTTTTGATAGATATATTTAGTATAAATAGGAGTCGAGGGTATGAGAACCCTAGCTTGGATATTATTGTAATAGAGCTCTGCTCGACTGGAGGTTGCCCCCTCGAAGAGGCCCGTGAACATTGCTCTCAGAATCAAAGTGCTCTTTCTGGTGTTATTTTGATATCATTTAAGTGTTATTGTGGTGTTGTTCTGGTTATATTGTTATTTATCTGCCATTTCTAGCATTTTATTTATGTTCTGCATACTTTATATATCTGGAATATTACAAGTGGTATCAGAGCACTTTCCTCGGCAGAAAATTGTGGGTTAATTTTTTTCAAGGTAGAGACGTATTCCGACGTCTTTAAGCTACAGAGATCTGTCGTTAAGCGCATAAAACCGCGGTTGAGGGATTCATACACGCAAGAAATACAAGTGGTTCTTAAGTGCACATTTGTTGGCCACCCTTGTAACCCTTGTTGGTACCTCTTCAAGTGGTAGCGCATCAGACAACACCTGTATACGGACCGGCCTAGATTTTCTGAAGCCCTCTTTAGATAAACCGATCAACCGCCTGACTACTATAGCGTCACCAAGAACAACACTCGGGAAGATACTCTCTAGTACCTGGGTAGTCAGGTAGTATAGCTAAGGGCACGGTCTAGTGTCCTTAGTTGGTGCCCTGAGATATTGGGCTGAGTACTATTGTTGGACCTCACACGTATATCAGAGAGCTATAGCACAGGGAAAACCCCTGTCTGTAGAACCCTTGAATACCTAACCCTTGGGGACAGAAACAAAACATAAAACAGACAAGATCTATTGCCGCGCAATTGTGTTCGAGTTGCAAAATCACTCCACATTTCTTCCTGGTTAAGAATTTGGGAATTTCATCACTGCAGTATTCTTTAGATCATAGTATAACTCCGCAGGTGTTAAAAAAAAAAAGTCTGGAAATGTTTGCACCATTATTTGAGACCTATTCCATTGGATTTATCTCTTCGCCCTTATCACATTCATACCTATCATTTTTCAACAAAAATTTTTACCTCGCCCGCCCCTTTTCGGTTCCCTCGTCATCATGGTCCATACCCGTAGCCAAGATTTGGAAGCTCGCTTCAATACCTTGCAATCTAATTTCACAGAGACCCAACAAGAAGTGAGACAACTCGGTGCCAATATTGCCACCATCAATCAAAACATGCACTCCATCGCCGCATCAATCATCGAACTCAAAGAAGACCTCAAACAAGACATGACTACCTAGATGGAATTTGTCATTTCGATGATCTACACCAAGTTGTATATCTCGGCAGATCCCCCTTTATCTGACCCACCTTTGCATACCGAAGCTGAAACTTCCTCTCATTCCCATAATTTTCAGCCCCATCACTTTCAGTGTGACCTACACCTTCCGCGGGTGGATGTGACCAAATTTGATGGCTCAGATCCCACTGGTTGGGTAACTCAAATGGAACATTATTTCTCTTTGTACGACATTACAGATGATTTGGCCAAACTCCGATATGGTGTTCTCCATCTAAATCAAGAACGTTGGCATTGGAGAAAAACTTCTTGTGAAGGGTATATTGCTTGGACACACTTTGTGGCAAAGATTTATGAACGCTTTGACACTGACACCAACCATTTAGGCCGTTTGACAAAGTTGAAACAATCTGGAACAATGGAAGACTTTATAGCTACTTTTGAGCGACTCGCTTTTCCTACAGAGGGCATGTCAGATGCTTTTTTTCTGAGAATGTTTTATTAGTGGGCTCAAGGATGAGATTCATGCCCATGTCCTGATGGCTCGGCCTCAGAGTTGGTTGGAGGCTACTCAAAGAGATAAGGAAGCACAACAGGTTGTCTCTTCTCAAAACCGAAAACCCCCCTTTATTCCTCGCACTAAACCAATAAATCCCACTACTCCTTCTGCTCCACTAAAGATCCAAAAATTGACCAGGGCTGAAATGGCTGAACGCCAACTCAAAGGCCTTTGTTATAATTGTGATGACAAATATTTTCCGGGCCACAAGTGTAAGGAACAAAAGATTTTTATGGTCATCTCTGAGGATATTTCGGAAGAGGATGTTGAAACTCCCCTTGTATCCGAGTCACCTGAACCCAGTGACATAACCCCTCCCTTAGACCCTCCCGAAGTAGAATCGATCATTTCCCTAAATGCTCTCATTGGCTTCTCTACCCCCCAAACCCTCGAGGTAATTGGTTACATCAAGCATAGGAAGGTCATCAT
>JASDQU010735824.1:119946-140394 GCA_032191745.1 Picea mariana | reverse complement strand
GGGTATCAACGTAACAACCACATTGTTAGCGCAGATTGTGCAGACAAAGATTGTACAAGATAATACAAGGGTGGTTTCAATAGAAGGTTATCGGATAAGATCTTGGAGATGGCAAATGGATTGTGATTTGAGGATACGTTGGATGGGGTTTCCAACTACAGTCATTGGAAGGGGATAATTGTGTTGGTGTTGATGGAGAACGATATCTAGGAATTTGCTAATACTCAGATCACTCCTCCTACGTATGCGAAATAATTGGTCATCCATAATAAGAAGGATGTGAAATCCATTCACATAATTCTAGATGGAGTGAAGGATCATTTGATCCTTCATTTATCGGGAAAGACAACTGCCAGGGACATGTGGGAGGCTCTTAAGAGTTTATTTTGGAGTAAAAATGAGAATCACATGATGGTGTTGAGAGAGAAGCTCAGAGACACAAAGATGACAGGATCATAAACGGTGACAACCTATCTCACCCAGATATGATAGGTTCGAGATGAGCTGGCTACAGTTGGGGAGATAGTGACTGATTCAGAATTGGTGAGGACGACACTAAAATGCTTCATGAAGCAATGGACATTGTTCATTAAAGGGATCATGGCACGTGAGAACCTGCTTGATTGAATGAGGTTGTGGGATGACTTCGTTCAAGAAGAACTTTGAGATGAATAACTAAATAGAGGCCGACACAAGCATGATGATGAGAACCTTGCTCTTGCCATGTTAGGGACCTAACCCCTCACGTATGTAGAACAATATATTCTGATGTAATAAAGGTCAATATTAATAAGGCCTTGCAATAAAGTAGAATAAGTCGAATGTAAAAAGACCTAATAGAAGTTTCCGCTTCTAGAAGGATATTCCTCTAGATGGTTCTTTTGAGAGATATATTTAGTATAAATAGGAGTCGAGGGTATGAGAACCCTAGCTTGGATATTATTGTAATAGAGCTCTGCTCGACTGGAGGTTGCCCCCTCGAAGAGGCCCGTGAACATTGCTCTCAGAATCAAAGTGCTCTTTCTGGTGTTATTTTGATATCATTTCAGTGTTATTGTGGTGTTGTTCTGGTTATATTGTTATTTATCTGCCATTTCTAGCATTTTATTTATGTTCTGCATACTTTATATATCTGGAATATTACAAGTGGTATCAAAGCACTTTCCTCGGCAAAAAATTGTGGGTTAATTTTTTTCAGGGTAGAGACGTATTCTGATGTCTTTAAGCTACAGAGATCTGTCGTTAAGCGCATAAAACCGCGGTTGAGGGATTCATACACACAGGAAATACAAGTGGTTCTTAAGTGCACATTTGTTGGCCACCCTTGTAACCCTTGTTGGTACCCCTTCAAGTGGTAGCGCATCAGACAACACCTGTATACGGATCGGCCTAGATATCCTGAAGCCCTCTTTAGATAAACCGATCGGTTGCCTGACTACTATAGTGTCACCAAGAACAACACTCGGGAAGATACTCTCTAGTACCTGGGTAGTCGGGTAGTATGACTAAGGGCACGATCTAGCATCCTTAGTTGGTTCCCTGAGATATTGGGACAAGTACTATTGTTGGACCTCGCACGTATATCAGAGAGCTATAGCACAGGGCAAACCCCTGTCTATAGAACCCTTGAATACCTAACCCTTGGGGACAGAAACAAAACATAAAACAGACAAGATCTATTGCCGCACAATTGTGTTCGAGTTGCAAAATCACTCCACATTTCTTCCTGGTTAAGAATTTGGGCATTTCATCACTGCAGTATTATTTAGATCATAGTATAACTCTGCAGGTGTAAAAAAAAAAATAATAATTCTGGAAATGTTTGCACCATTATTTGAGACCTATTCCATTGGATTTATCTCTTCACCCTTATCACATTCATACTCATCATTTTGCAACAAAATTTTTGACCTCGCCCGCCCCTTTTCGGTTCCCTCGTCATCATGGCCCATACCCGTAGCCAAGATTTGGAAGCTCGCTTCAATACCTTGCAATCTAATTTCACAGAGACCTAATAAGAAGTGAGACAACTCGGTGCCAATATTGCCACCATCAATCAAAACATGCACTCCATCGCCGCATCAATCACCGAACTCAAAGAAGACCTCAAACAAGACATGACTACCCAGCTGGAATTTGTCGTTTCGATGATCTACACCAAGTTTTATATCTCGGTAGATCCCCCTTTATCTGACCCACCTTTGCATACCAAAGCTGAAACTTCCTCTCATTCCCATAATTTTCAGCCCCATCACTTTCAGCGTGACCTACGCCTTCCACGGGTGGATGTGACCAAATTTGATGGCTCAGATCCCACTGGTTGGGTAACTCAAATGGAACATTATTTCTCTTTGTACGACATTACAGATGATTTGGCCAAACTCCGGTATGGTGTTCTCCATCTAAATCAAGAACGTTGGCAATGGAGAAAAACTTGTTGTGAAGGGTATATTGCTTGGGCACACTTTCTGGCAGAGATTTATGAACGCTTTGACACTGACACCAACCATTTAGGTTGTTTGACAAAGTTGAAACAATCTGGAACAATGGAAGACTTTATAACTACTTTTGAGCGACTCGCTTTTCGTACAGAGGGCATGTCGGATGCTTTTTTTTCGAGAATGTTTTTTCAGTGGGCTCAAGGATGAGATTCGTGCCCATGTCCTGATGGCTCAGCCTCAGAGTTGGTTGGAGGCTACTAAAAGAGCTAAGGAAGCACAACAGGTTGTCTCTTCTCAAAACCGGAAACCCCCCTTTATTCCTCGCACTAAACCAATAAATCCCACTACTCCTTCTGCTCCACTAAGGATCCAAAAATTGACCAGGGCTGAAATGGTTGAACGCCAACTCAAAGGCCTTTGTTATAATTGTGATGACAAATATTTTCCAGGCCACAAGTGTAAGAAACAAAAGATTTTTATGGCCATCTCTGAGGATATTTCAGAAGAGGATGTTGAAACTCCCCTTGTATCTGAGTCACCTGAACCCACTGACATAACCCCTCCCTTAGACCCTCCCGAAGTAGAACCGATCATTTCCCTAAATGCTCTCATTGGCTTCTCTACCCCCCAAACCCTCAAGGTAATTGGTTACATCAATCATAGGAAGGTCATCATTCTTGTTGATAGTGGAAGCACCCATAATTTTATTCATCGTCGCATTGCCCAAGAAACCCATTGCTATATCCATGCAGTCAATAATTTCCAAATCATGATTGTCAATGGCGGCTCCATGAAATGTGGAGGGCGTTGTGAAAATGTGTGTCTCCAAACTGATGACTACCGCCTGAAATCTCATATGTTTTCTATCGACATGGGTGGTTGTGACATTGTGTTGGGTGTAGACTAGCTAAGGACTTTGGGTCCCATTCTCATGGATTTTAAGGAATTAACCATGCAATTCGACCAAGAGGACCAACAATATATGTTCCAAGGCATCATCGTTGGTTCACCTGAGATCATTAGTTCCCATCGCATGGAAAAGTTGCTAAAAAAAGGCCATTTTGGCGTTATTGCCCAACTCCATGCCATACAAGCAACTGAGACACCCTCTGTGCCGCAAGACCTCCAATCCATCCTCTCTAAACATCAAATGGTCTTTTCCACTCCCCAGGGACTCCCTCCTTCCCGTGGTGTTCATGATCATTCCATTCCCTTTGTACCAGGAAGCCTTCATCCCAATATTCATCCCTATCGCCACCCCTTTTCCCAAAAAAATGAAATTGAGAAAATGGTTCAAGAACTGCTTAACATAGGCGTTATCCTCCCTAGTACGAGCCCCTACTCTTCTCCTGTGGTCATGGTCCTGAAGAAAGAAGGTTCTTGGTGCATGTGTCCTGACTTCCGCGCCCTCGACAAACTCACCATTAAAGACAAATTTCCCATTCCTGTCATTGATGACCTCTTAGATGAATTGAGTGGTGCCCAGTTCTTTACTAAACTTGATCTTTGTTCTGGCTACCACCAGATCTGTATGAAAGAGGAAAACATTCCTAAGACTGCCTTTAGAACTCATGAGGGCCACTATGAGTTTTTGGTCATGCCCTTTGGCTTGTATAATGCCCCCTCCACCTTCCAAAGCCTCATGAACCATGTCTTCCGTCCTTTTCTCTGTCAGTTTGTCTTAGTTTTCTTTGATGATATCCTCATCTATAGAAAAAAATGGACAGACAATCTTGCTCATGTGGATCAATTTCTCCATCTACTCTCTCAGCGCCAACTTTTCCAGAAACAATCTAAATGTGCTTTTGGCGCCTCATAAGTTAAGTACTTGGGTCATCTTGTTGGCAAGGATGACGTCAGGGCGTATCCTAAAAAGATTGAAGCTATGCAGGACTGGCCTCACCCAAAGACTCTCAAAAGTTTGCGTGGATTTCTGGGCTTAACAGGTTATTATCGCAAGTTTGTTAAGAATTATGGAAAGATTGTGGCACCTCTCACTGCACTCCTTAAAAACAATTCTTTCACTTGGACTCCAACAACTGCTCAGGCCTTTCAAACCTTGAAGATGGCCATGTGCACCACTCCAGTCCTGGCCCTTCCCGATTTCACAAAGACCTTTGTCCTGGAATGTGATGCTTCAGGGAAAGGAATTGGCGATGTCCTTATGCAAGAAGGTTGGCCTTTGGCCTTTACCAGCAAACAACTCTTTGAACGAAATTTGGGCAAATCAATCTATGAAAAGGAAATGTTGGCTAGTATGCATGTCGTTGATCTGTGGCACCCTTATCTATTGGGGCAACGCTTCCAAATTAAGACAGATAATCAAAGCCTCAAGTATTTTCCGGAACAACGCATTTCCTCCCTAGAGCAACACAAATGGGTGACTAAGCTCTTTAGATATGATTATGAGATCATTTACAAGAAAGGTAAAGACAATGTGGTTGTGGATGCACTTTTCCGAAAATATGAAGATGAAGGATCCCTTTTTTCTCTCTCCTTCATTGTACCAGATTGGTTCCAAGCCGTTCGCCAGGAATGGCTACACGAACCCAAAAGTTCGCATCTGATACAACAATTGCAATCCAATTCTTCAGTCCCCCCCAGGGTACTCTTGGCTCCATGATGAGCTTCGATACAAAGGCCGTTTGTATTTAAGTAAACAATCAAAACTTAAATCCACGGTACTTTCTGAGCTTCATGCTACACCCACAGTTGGGCACTCTGGGTTTACCAAAACCTATGACATGGTCAAACGTTCTTTTTTTTGGGATGGTATGAAACAAGACATTCGTAATTTTGTAGTTGAATGTGATGCGTGTCAACACAACATGGGCGAAACAGTCAAATCTCCTAGCACACTACAACCGCTTCTGATTCCACCTGCTATTTGGAGGGATATCTCTATGGATTTTATTACAGGCTTACCTCAATCAGGAAATAAATCAGTCATCATGGTGGTAGTCGATTGCCTTTCCAAGTATGCTCATTTATGTGCTCTTCAACACCCATTTACAACATCCATTGTGGCTCAAATTTTCATGGATCAAGTCTTCAAGCTTCATGGCATGCCGCATTCTATTGTTTCTGATCGCGACCCAACTTTCACCAACAATTTTTGGCAAGAACTGTTCAACCTTCAAGGCACCCAATTGCATCTCAACACAATTTATCATCCCCAGACTGATGGACAAACTGGAGTTGTCAACAAGTGTTTGGAAACAAATTTGAGGTGTTTTGCATTGGAAAATCAAAATCAGTGGGCTCAATGGTTACCCCTAGATGAATGGTGGTACACCACTTCATACCATACAGCTACCCGCATGACTCCTTTTGAAGCGATATATGGACAAAAGCCACCTTCAGTTCTCTCATATTTACCAGGTGTCTCGAAGGTCCAGGCGGTTGACCAAACGCTTACAGTTCGAGAGGCTATTCTCCATACCCTTAAAGAGAATTTGGTCATGGCCCAAAATCGCATGAAGCAACAAGCAGATCAAGGTCACTCTGAACGTCAATTTACAGAAGGGGATCAGGTGTTTCTTCGACTGTAACCTTACAAGTAAAATTCCCTCAAGCCTGACCATTGTCAGAATTTGGCGCCCGAATTTTATGGTCCTTATACCATTCTCAAGCGTGTGGGATAGGTGGCCTATCAGTTATCTTTGCCCAATCATTCTAAGCTACATCCTATTTTTCATGTTTCATGCTTAAAGAAGGTGATTGGAACTAAGTGCCAAACTCAAACCAACCTTCCCGAGTTGGATGAAGAAGGATCCATTTGGCTACATTCACAAGTAGTTTTGGATCAGCGTGAGCATCGCCTGCGTCAACAAACCATCAAGGAAGTGTTAGTCCAGTGGAAAGATACAACTCTAGCAGATGCCAGTTGGGAACCAACTACCATTCTGCAACAATTTCCACATCTCAAGCCTCGAGGACAAGGTTGTTTTTAAGGGGGAGGACATGTTAGGGACCTAACCCCTCACGTATATAGAACAATATATTCGGATGTAATAAAGGTCAATATTAATAAGGCCTTGCAATAAAGTAGAATAAGTCAAATGTAAGAAGACCTAATAGAAGCTTCCGCTTCTAGAAGGATCTTCCTCTAGATAGTTCTTTTGATATACATATTTAGTATAAATAGGAGTCAAGGGTATGAGAACCCTAGCTTGGATATTATTGTAATAGAGCTCTGCTTGACTGGAGGTTGCCCCCTCGAAGAGGCCTGTGAACATTGCTCTCAGAATCAAAGTTCTCTTTCTGGTGTTATTTTGATATCATTTCAGTGTTATTGTGGTGTTATTCTAGTTATATTGTTATTTATCTACCATTTCTAGCATTTTATTTCTGTTATGCATACTTTTTACATCTGGAATATTACATGCCAACCAAGAAAAGAAGGGAAAGTTCAAGAAGATTTCCAATGGAGATTCTACCTCTCAATATGACAAGAAGAAAGACATGAGCAAAGTCAAGTGCTTTGCATGTCACAAGTTTGGGCATTATGCAGGGCAATGTCTGAATAAGAAGAAAGGTGGGAATGAAACACAACTAGAGGTAGGTGCGTCGACAAAGACTCAAATGGATGAATTTTCCAGGAAGTTTGAACACACATAGTTCTTACTTGTTTCCAAGACTTCCTTGGGCGCCATATCAGCTAGCGCATGACTAATAGATAGTGGAGCCACATGTCATATGACAAGAGCACGAGATTTTTTCGAGAGCTTCAGAGAGTCAGACTTAGATGTGCACGTGGAACTTGGTGTGGGCACCATGCATGCAATAAATAGATCTGGAACAATTCCATTCGAGATGGAGTCAAAAGGCGTGTTGAGAGTGATGGACATGTTATGGGTGTCAGAACTCAAGAGGAGTGTGCTCTCAGTCTCAAAGATTGATAAGAAGGGACTTGATGTACTATTCCAGGATGGACACATGCTTATCAAGCCTAGAGGATCTAGCTCAGACACAATAGCTATTCTCGGAGTTAGAGAGATCAACTTGTATAGGCTAAAGGGCCATCCTATGCAAGCAATGGAAAGCAACGGAGTGACAGAGGATAAGGAGCAAGTAGCTCTGAAGGTTGAGCAACTTAGAGAGAGTCAACCTTTAGGATCAAGTGGGAAGGAGCAACCTTCCACATCGGTTAAGAAGGAGTCAGGTACGAGATGGCAATGCATGATGCTTAGGAGCAAGAGGCTTCTAGGAGCATGATTAGAGGGAAGTCTTCGTAGACAAGTATGAGCAAGATCGCAGGGATAGATTTCATTTCGAGGGAGCATCCAATCAAGTGGATTGGAGAGTAGCCATGGTAGCATATCTGATAGCAAAGAGAGAGCCACATCCAGGTGGTAGAAATACCTTCCTCGCTAAGAGGGAGCGTTGATGCATTGTAGCATCGGACGAGTATTTCCGCACAGGTCTATGTGTCTAGACGTGTGGAAATTGTCCAAAGCCTTCTATCCTTGTCTCGACTTTAATTAAAGTAAAGTAGATTTATTAGTGAGTTGGGTTTTATTTAAAGAAATGCTTTAATTAGCATTAGTGAATTAAATAATAGTTGTTGATCTCAATTGAGGTGATAAGTAATCTCAACTGTCAATAACTTTGGAGATTATGGTTAGGTCATAACTCAATCTTATAAAAGCAAGACTAGGGAAAAAGAGAAGACACTTTTTACACAAAGATAACAAAGAAGTACTTTTGCTAGTGTGGAGTCATTCGAGAGTGTAGAAACAAAGAAAGACTTTTGCTAGTGTGGAGTCATTTGAGAGTGTAGAAGCAAAAAAGGATTTTTTCTTAAACGTGATACATTGTATCAGTGAGGAGATTTCATTGATTGGGTGAAGAGAATTTCATCCAAGTGTTGATGCAGAGAGGGTTGGATCACGAAGGACCTTGATTCAAAGAGATCTTGGATAGGTGGAGAAGGACTTCCATCTAAAGATATAGGCCAAAGGAAGAGAGAGAGAGAGAGAGAGAGAGAGAGAGAGAGAGAGAGAGAGAGAGCAGTCATACAATAGAGGGACGAGCCATTGCCGAAAATGCATGTATTTTGGTACATGTCGCGTAGAACTGCGCAGGTTTCAACGTAACAATCATGTAGATAGTGCAGAACAATGCATGTATCAAGGTAAGAGGTTGCACTGTTGCCGTACAAAATCTTACAACAGGTTTGGCAGCAGATCAACTAGTCAAGTGCAGATGTACATTGTCTTTTTTCTATTTGGGCCATTTTCCCAGTAAGGGAGCCCTTGTAAAGCTTTAAAGTTATTTGAATGATAAGCTTAGTTTATGGGAATAATATATTTGTGTCTTGTGCATGAGATTTTTTGGTTTCATTATTTATGCTTCTACTGTAATATTTAGTTGATAACACAATTATGCTTTTATTCAATAAGTGATTTATTTGGAATTAATTGTCGGGTGTTGGATTGAGTGAAATTTCAACAAATCCTTCACAACCCTACATTATCCCTCACAAGGATATAATTGTATTAAAGTCCCCCCCCACAATATCCAATGAGATATGAGATATTTCTTTACGTAGGATGAGTGATTTCGAGATATCCCAACAAAGGAGTTTCCCCTCGATATTAGTGGGAGCATGGATAATAGTCATATTGAATTTCACATTACTTCTCATGTGAATAGCCCGAGGGTTTAGCTCAAATACTTATTGCAATGTTGCTAGGCATTTGGCTAGTTCTATGTTGGAAAATGATGGGTTCAAATCCCCTTAGGTGAGGCACATTGGTAGTCTATGTTGGCAGGTTTACTAGGGATCCCATCCACAAATGTGGAGAAGCATTAATTGGGTTTCCCCGTAAGGTTTTCCTTGAAAAAAACCTTCCCACATGAATAATTAAACTTTTATCCACCATTGGGAGCTTTCAAAGTTAGCAATCTCAATAATGTTTGGATTCCCAAATAGTGCAAACCTCCAAAAAAATCCCCAAGCATGATTAGTTATGCACTTCACCCCTTTCCAAACATACGACACATCTTCTTTAAAAATTCCATGTTGCATTTAGTTTCCTATATAAAACAAATCATATATANNNNGAACAAATGAGAACTATTCATTGTGAGATATACAAGGTCGTAAAAACATCTCACATGTTACAAAGCATCCCTTCACCTAAGTGGTTATGACTGAAGGATATTCATTATTCCAAAGTCACCCAAGAATTGCATCTAGCCTCATCTATATACAAAAGTACTACCAAACACAAGAAAGAACGAGCACAAACATATCATTGGAGAGATTGAACCCTAGCGGGCGGATTGTAGTGCCCCACTTTCATTGACTTGGCAAGCTATCATTGACAAGTATATGATTTTTCTATTGCTAACTTCCTTTTTAATGTCCTATGATTTCCCAGGGAACTAAGTTCCTAGATATTCCACAATAATGATATTATTGAGAAGAGCCCTTTTTCTTAGGGTCATTTTTAGAATGTTTGAGGAGAGTTAACTTAATCCATGAGGCTTTTCGGGAAAGATAAACTACTCCTTGTGGTCTTGTTTATTCTTTTGTCGATTAAACTCCTTTTGAAGAACTCTACATTGGTTTATTGGCCTTGACAAGTTACACAATGCATCAATGTGTTATAATGCATGACATTGATACAAATGAATAGTTCAAAACAAAGAAAAATAAGAAAATTTAATAAGAGAAAATAAATCTTTGTGGAAATTTTGAGTTTGGAATAGATCGTATCTTTCAATATGAAAAATTGTCATTTGAAATTTTTAAAAATATTATCTTTGCTTTGCATTAGCAAACGAGAGTAAGAGAAGGATATGGACAAAAGTTGGTTGTTTGAGGGATTAACACCAATGTGTATATGCATTCCATGCTTCTCTATATCAATTACAAACAATGAGAATTATCTCTTAATCAATTGGTATAATTTTTACTTTTACATATGAGACATCTGGAGTTCAAATCTTTCCAATATTAAATTGGATATATGAATTGTGTTAATGTGAAGCCAAGTTGTATATGTACATATCAATCAAAAACATTTACATATACCCTAAAAAAAAAAGTGAACTACAAATACAACTATAAGAATGGACCAAAAATTATACTAAATACAAGAAACTAACCTCACTTACAATGAATCTCATTGTAATTTTTTTCCAATAAAATTCCAACACAAACTTTAAAAAACCTATTACCATCATAAACTACAACTATAAGAATGGACCAAAAACTATACTAAATACAAGAAACTAACCTCACTTACAATGAATCTCATTGTAATTTTTTTCCAATAAAATTCCAACACAAACTTTAAAAAACCTATTACCATCATAAACTACAAAGGGCCATAAAACACAAAACCACAATTTACAAATAAGAATGGACAAAAAACTACATTAAATACAAGAAACAAATCTCACTTACAATGAATCTCATTTATAATTTTTTTCTTCTTAATTTTTTTTCAATAAATTCTCAACATAAACTTAAAAAACCCATAACAATCATAAACTACAAGGGTCCATAAAACATGAAATCACACTTTACCAAAACAAAAAAGAGAACTCCAATTACATAAACCAAAAACATGTTAGAAATAGGTGAATTTGTCTTTCCCAGTCACTCAAAATAATGTGAAGGCCGACATGAATTATTTTGGATTGATGGAATTGTAAATATTAAATGCTAATATTGCATAATCTAGTTGTATAGGGGTATTATAGGGTGTTAAATCCATTTTTCATTAAAAGCTGTAGTTTTATCAATAAAAAATGTAATTTTGACAAAAAATGTATGACCAAATTCCTCTCATGACTCTAACTAACTAACTATATATATATATATATATATATATAGTTTGAGTGGGCCTAATGATTAAGAACATGTGTTTCCTCTTTCACAAATTCAAATCCAGAGGGGAGAGGGGGTAAAGTATGTATACCTCAATAGACTTTACTAATTGGTGTTGCTTAACCATGACCTAAAAAATAGATTATTATTATTATTATTCTATAATTAAGATTATTTTCTAAATCTTATATCCTAAGATATCACCAATGGGTAAATTAGTTTTGAAATCTATCACATCTCTATGTCAATTGAATTGAGCTTAAGTAATTAGGAGAAATAATTATTATCCTTCCCGTGCTTCTTTAGATATATTAAACCAAAAGAAACTTAAGAATAAGGATGCCCGTGTTTCTTTAAATATATTAAACCAAAAACCAAAAAGTCCCGTGAGACAGCGCGGTTGGTAATGACAAGTACCTTTCTCCAAGTGTTGGGAGGAGGTCTTGTGGTCAAATCCGGCTGGGTCTCCGGGACGAATTGTAATGGCTGCTGTTGATGTAAATGATTTATATCTCTAATATAAATCGAGTAAATTTCTCGTTGGAAAAAAAACCAAAAACCAAAAGAAACTTGAGAATAAGGATGAGATGGAAATGGTAGTTGTTCTCTGCGACTTGTGTGTATAAGTCTATAACATCAATCAATGGCGTGGTCGAGCCGATTCTCATTTCAATTTACGAGGACTTCTAGTGCCACCTCATTCGTTTTCCTTCCAACTACAACCCTACCTCTACAGATACATTTCCCCAGCGTGAGTGCGAGGAGGAGCATCACCACCAAGACAACAAGAGCGAAAATGAGCATCGGTGCATACGAACAAGATCTTGCCATTGCAATCAAGGCCGCCTCTCTCGCAGCTCGTCTATGCCAGGCACGTCATGTCATCAAATGCGAATTTCAACCTGCATTCATCCATTCTTTCCTATATAACTGTAATTGTAATCGGTTTACTCTATCGATGGAATTATTAGCTATCGGTTGCATTATTGTCATCTTATATTTAAAATAAATTCCATGGTTGTTTCCTGTTTGGGGTTTGGGTAAAGCTACAGTAGTGGAGCATGCAGCTGCAGAAACCATCAAATAGAGTAGTTTTTAATATGGGGGCATTCTGTCAACATTGCCTGGGAGAGCATACCGCAGTGGGATTGATTATCCACATTGCACAGATATATCTTTGAAGAGGCACTATTATCTTAAGACTTCAAATGCTTGCCGATTTTTCCTAATCCAAGACCAAAGAATTCAAAGACGTCATAATAAAAAAGCAAAAGTTTTCACAAAATTACAGTCTACTATATACTTTTGGAGGTTTAGGATAACTTTTCTAGGATTTAACATTCCATACACAAAACTAGTGGATCTGCAAGGGAAAAACTTTTTCTCTCTCTGTCTCTATATCAATTTGGGGGGGCTTCGTTAGATGGTAAAGCAGAGTGTTTTATATCCCCATCAAGGTTCAACCCCTGAAACATGTTTCTTTCCTCATGGTTCCTCTTGCATTTCCCGTGTTGCTGTTGTAGAGCTTCCAAGCCACTGTGAGAGTGTGGGTGCCTAGGCCAATAAGCATGAAACTATGTTTGAGACTTGAGCTTCGCCAACTCAAAATCAAAAGAATCATTTTCCGAAGGGGGAAAAGAAAGGTTTTCATCAATGTTGTTTAAGAATATTTGGGCTTGGTCAAGTGTAGTTTTGAAGTTAAATAGTTTTGTTGATGTTGGTAGCTCAAGAATATGCAATATTTACAATGACATATTTTTAAGGATGAGTCATAGTTACTAGACTTGGCTCGTTGAATTACTCAGTGAGACAAAAGAGTCAAGAATTTTTACTTGGCGTGGTAAAAAATGATCAAGTACAATATTATTGTAGAAATTTCAGACCCCAACCCGGTTTCAAGTCTCACAGAGACACATAGTTTAATGCCCAACCCACATTGCAAATTCTGGCTGCAAATTAGTACGCAGAAAATTAAATGGTCATGAACAAAAACACATGAAGTCTGCTACAGCAATATAACTCTGAAATAAAACACAACCAGAAATTTCACACAGAGATTTTTGGTCAAACTTAGACCCTGGAAAAACCCACAAGGGGAAAACCCAGTGAGAGAGGGGCTTTTTATTATTTGCAGAGCTCAGAGAAATTCTTCTGTTACAGCAGAAATATGCACAGCAAAAACACCACAAACTTATCTCAGAAAATGAGCCAAAAATCCTCCTGAACAGTCCCCAAGTCAGCTCCTCGATTTCTGTGCAAGAAATCCATGCTACAGTATGGCTGTCACAACATTTAATGCTGTACAGAGTGTCTAGAAATTCGTGCCACAAAATCTGGGTTTGCTGTACGGAAATTCTAGCAATAAATGCACCTTGATTTCTGTGCCAACCTGCCTCGAAATGCGCGACTTCTCTGCTGTATGAACTGTACTTTCCTCTACTGTACGGTACAGAATCCGTACTGTACGGATGCTCTCTTTGCTGTAGCAGTCACCTCAAAATGCATGCCAGATTTCTATCTTGGAAATCGTGCCCTAGGCTGCAAGTCTACTTCTCCTTTCTCTTCTCTTTCTCTTGCTCTCCAAATCTCATGAAGAATGCCTAGAATGGGGGCGCCCTTTCCCTAATTCGACCTCTTGAGGGAAGGTGAAGGGTCATCCAATCCAATGGTGGAGATTAGACTAGATGGATGGTTGAGATCAAATGACTTTTAAGTCACCCAGTTCACTTAAGTTTCATAAAGTCACTTTTAATTTCACCTCACATGAAATTAATGCACTAGGGACCACATTGGACACTTTCTCACCCCTAGGCGCTTAGGTGATGAGAAACACTTGTCCTTGGTACTTTATTAATTTTAATTCAACAATTATAAAGAAATGCAATTTTTTTGATTTGTTTTTATTGACATTAAATAAATCCATGTCCATTCAACTCAAAAATAACAAGATTCAATACATGTTGACAATTTCATGTATACAATATCATATATGATGAGTCCAAAAATGATAAAAATGGGAAGCATTTGTTTCTATAAACTTAAGAACTTTCAACTATGCCGTGGGCTACCTCAGCGTCAAGGATCTGTAAGTCCTGAAGGGTGAAAAAGTGGAACCTTCTCGTCAACCAACCAATTTGATGCTGGATCTACATTGTCTAAGTCAATCACTACATGATCCATGCCTACCATTCATTATGAAATTTGAAAACTTTAGACTTTACTATCAATTACCAGTATAGTAGACAGAAAATTCAAACGATTCAGAACTTTAAAAGCTTAGATAAACTGGAACAACTCTCAATTTTTTCACCTTGTATATGTTTGTTGCGAAGTTGAAGATTATAATGGACAAACATAAGGTCATTCAAGTGCTTTTGTGTTAATCAGTTGCACGTTTAGAATGAATTTTCTCTAACATGTAGAAATTCCCAGATCTAAGGAAATTAGTGCAACTTCATAAATTTCACCTCACAAGGAGGTTTTCTGGATCTTAACCCTGTGGATTATCAACCTTTGATCTGGATTATATTGAGAACGAAATGAGATACAAACGGAAATATAGCAGAGAACACATAAATACAGTGAAACCCAACTTCTATTAATGAATAACAAAATACTGTAGAACACAAACTTGGCTAGAATGGTGGTAGGTTATCTCTGAAGAGAAAGAGATGCCGGCTATGCTCATTTGCAATAAGCATTACATCACACTCCATTGCATGCTCCAAGGATCACCTTCACCTCAATTGTGTATGAGAGAGTGAGAGGGGAATAATTCCCATGATGCTTGTGGGATAAATTGGTCTACGTTTACAAAACGCCATAGGCATGTAAAACACTAGGACTTCCTTAGAGGTCACCCATCCCAGTACTACTCTAGCCCAAGCGCGCTTAACTACGGAGTTGTGATGGGATCCGGTGCATTAATGTTGTAGGCATGTACATAAGACCACTAGGCAATCATTAGATGATGGTTATAATTAACAAATGGAGATGGAATTACATTACATCCCCATCTAAAGGGTGAATATCATGGTTTATCGAAACCACAGGCTCGAAAATGTTGATTTGGTGGAAAACGTGGATGCCCACCGAGATCCACCTGGATCAGTCCTCCCCTCTTAGGAAGCAATGATCCCCATTGCGTCAAGTTCCCTCGAGAGATGGGGAAATTTTTGCTGAATCTGAACCTTGGTGAACCGCTTGCCTTGTTGAAGTAGTTGTCCTGCTTATACTTGGCATTAGCTTGTTGAAGGATGTCATGAACCTGTTGTTGGAGGTGTTGGATCCGTTCAACAAATCTGGCTGCATGATCTGCCTTGGTCCAAGTGTGGGAGGACTTTGTAAAGATGCAGCGAGAAGAGCTATATCAATGGGGGCTAATGGATGGAACCCTAAGCACACCTAAAAAGGGCCATGGTCAATAGAGCTACGAAGGGCTTTACTATAGCTATATTGAACATATGGAAGACTCTCATTCTCTAGAAGGGAACGTCTATAGATTGGACCATTGGGCAAGGGAGCAACGGGCACCAAGTCAATGGAATGCTTGACTTGGTAGTACAAAGGCACCCTCTTAGGTGAAAAATATCTTTGTGCTCCTCTACAATCTTGTCGACCTGCTTCTGTTGCATATAACGGTGTTAGGTCGAAGCTATGGTGGTCGTAGTGACATCTTGTTCACTTACTGATCAGATTGTGAAGAGGGAAAACTTTGTGGTCCGAGAGATAACTTTGTGACACTGTTTTGCCGAGATCAATGAAACGGTGGTAGTCATAACTACCTCTGGTATCCTGGAGAGCTGACCCCCCAGAGTAACAATGACACTACGGGGTCGAGACTCGTAAATAACATGACGTTTCCACATATATGGTTGTCCTCAAATAACATTACAAACTTTAAGTGGGGAAACATCACACAATACCTCATCTTTGAAGGGCTTGATGCCATAGGATAGGCAACACTGTTGGCTGACATAAAGATCTTGTCCCTGGCTCAACCAACCAATGGTTTATGGTTGGGGGTGTGGCATTGTCGACAACTTCATTCTCTTGATGACCTCGGTCTATATCAGGTTCTTCTGGCTCCCACTGTTAGCAATGAAATGTAGTGGGGTCCCCTTCACCCACATCTGTGAATGGAAGAGGTGCCCCCCCTCCTCAAGCTCCTCCGACTTGTCTAGTTGTATCTTTGTAGTTGCAATGGTAGCACTGGGTTTTGCATCGATGATCCACTTTCTCTGTTTTGAATCAGAGTTTGAGTCAGAGTCCGACTCCTTTTCTTTAAGCTCAACCAACAATGACTGTTTCAAGTGGCATTCATCAGTGTTGTGCCCGGGGATTTTGTGGAACTCACACCATTTTCTAGTGTCCTTATTTATCTTCTCTCTACCCTTCTTTGCCTGTGGCTTGGACTGACTATCTTGAGGTTGGCCTTCCTTGCTCTTCCATTGTTCTGTGAGTTAGGGCCACCTTTGCCATGCTTCTGTTGTTGTGGATTTACAGACCCGAACTCTCGCTTATTTCTCTGCTTAAATTTTTGCTCAATTTTGAAAACATATTGATCAGCAACTCCCAGTGAGGAGATGTCCAAGAAATCCATCTTTGTTTGGATGTACCTGTGTAGGTCACTGCGGTACTTTAAAACTAGGTGTCTCTTAGAATCTTGAATACCTAGCTTTGAGCACAGGGTATGGAAGATGTTGGTATACTCTGGCACTGTTTGGTCTCTCTCCTGACACATAGTCGTCCATCTCATATACTGGTCATCATAGTTTCCAACAGGGTAGAACTCCTCCTTGAGGGCATCCACAAAGGCTATCCAGGTGGGTTCTCTCACGAATGGCATAGATTCATCCGTGGTGTGCCTGTCCTAGTAACCTTCCCACCAAGCTTTGACACGGGGAAGGGATTTAAGGAGCGCGAAGGTGATCTTTTCGCCATTGATTTTTTTTTGGATGGAGTAATAACCTTATAGTAGATTCAACCATTTATCTAGAGCATCTGCATCTATCTAGCATTCAAATAAGGGGATATCAAAATTAACTTGTACCTTGAAGGCTGTCACACCTTCGAAATCGCTGCTTGTTGAAGATGCCTTGGTTGTCATCGGTAGTTGTTGAAGGATTTGAACAAAGTTGTCCATCATCTCGTTCCTCTGTCGTGCGAGGGCTTCCTCGAGCTACGTCTTGAAAGGATATCTTGCTTTGTCATCTGTCTTTTCTTCCACCATGGGAGGTCGCTTAGGCTGGCGAGAGTGGTCATCCCCAAGCAAAACTACCTCAAGACCCAACTCTCTACCTTGACCTCGTTGGGGACATGCATCGAGAAATGACAAGGAGCAGATTGCTCTGATACCACTGATCCAGATTATATTAAGAACAAAATGAGATACAAACGAAAATATTGCAGAGAACACAAAAATACAGTGAAGCTTAACTTCTATTAATGAATAATAGAACATTGTAGAACACAAACTTGGCTACAATGATGGTAGCTTATCTCTGAAGAGAAATAGATGCCGACTATGCTCATTCACAATAAGCATTATACCACACTCCATTGCATGCTCCAAGGACATCCTTCACCTCGATTATATATGAGAGTGAGAGGAGAATAATTCCCATGATGCTTGTGGGATAAATTGGTCTACGTTTACCAAATTCCATAGGCATGTAAAAGGACTTCTCGGGAGGTCACCCATTCCAGTACTACTCTAGCCCAAGCGTGCTTAACTACAAAGTTTTGACGGCCTCTGGCGCATTAACGCTGTAAGAAAGTGCATAAGACCACTAGGAAATCATTACATGATGGTTGTAATTAACAAATGGAGATGGCATTACATTACATCCCCATCAAAACGGTGAATATCATGATTTATCAAAACTAGAGGCTCGAAAATGTTGCTTTGGTGGAAAAGGTGGATGGCCACCGAGATCCACTTGGATCAGCCTTGGGGCTGATTTGAAATATGATTTACAGCAGCAAACAATGGACAATATTTCACTTCTCAACAACCCCAATACACTAGGCAATCCAAGAGAAAAGATATCAAACATATGCCAACAAGTTTCAGCACTTTAGGAAAATCTTTTCAAGCATAAACCAGATCTGAAATCATAGCTATTAATGCTGATTTACAGCAGTAAATCTGTCCCCTTATCTTCAAGATTAATGTTAAACCACTCGACAATTTCAGCCTTCATTTATGTCAAATCAACATGACAAACTAGTGCTGGAAATTACCAAATCACGAAGACAATGATAGTTGAAAATCAAATATCCAATAAGACAATTTTGGACAGCTGAAAAACTTCATATATATATATATATGAACTTTTTCCACTATCCAAAACTTTCTTATTGCAGATATGATTTTCAACTATCATTATAGTTGAAATAGTTGAAAATCAAATCTGCAATAAGACAATTTTGGACAGCTGAAAAATTTCATATATATATATATAATGAAGTACATGTACATACTGTAGCCTCATCCAATTCTCTAGCTCTCCAAAACCCTAGCTAGGGAAAACCAAGAAAACCTTAGCTCCACCAAATTTTCTCCACAAGATAGCATCAACACTAGCAAGCCTTCTTGGCAAGACATCTTCTCTTCACATCTCTAAACCCAAGATGATCAAGATTCAAGATGATACAATCAAAGTCTTCACCATCATCATGTTCTTGACAAGAGCAAACCCAAGCATCTTGGAAGAGCAATCTCCCAAGAACAATCAAGGCATCTATCTCTTCTTCACATCTCGCCAAGGGTTTCCTCATGAAACCCTACCATTCCCTACAAGAGAACTACAAAGGAAAGAGTACACATGATAATGAGCAACATTGATTATGAAAGGGAGAAAGGACTCTCTCCTTCCTCTATATATATGAGTGGTAAGGGAGGCCATCAATACAAAAGTGGGTCTAAACCCTTACAAACAACTAGTTATCCCCAACTCCTAGGGATAACTAAGGAGATGATGTCTCGAGGCCCTCAGGTTGCAGACATGGAGTACCGAGAGACAACTTGACCAACAATGTCCACTTGCACAGACAGAGACCCACCTCACCACCACAACTCCAGGTTTGTCCTGATGGTATCCACCACATCAAATGGCCTTCGGAAGACATTGGGTCTTACTCCATGAGGTACAAGTCAGGTACTATGGTGAGTGTCATTTCAATATTTGAGGCATTTGAGTTTCTTGCATCTATTACTGCTTTTGATTATGTGACGTTTGCTTGGACATTATGCTCTTTGCCTTGTTTTACTTTGGTAGTTGACATTGCGCTCTAGTAAGTGGGTCACCCTTAGGGATAGGGCTACTACTGGGAGGTCCTCTTGACGAATCATTCCATTCTCGACTATACTTGTCACTTTCCACACTTCATCCCCTCATCTCCTTACCTTTTGGGATTTTCGGGTGTACTGACCCAAGAAGGGGTTGTCCCTCATTTCATGGGAAGAAGGGGCTGAAGGCCCAGAGGCTTGTAGCTGACAAAAGATAAAATCCAAACCATTAACCTTCTAGACGCTCGCTCAGGGATCCCGAGGACAATGAAACATCTCATAAAAATTGACGAGACTTGTGAAAGAATAACTAATAACAAATGCCAACCAGGGAGGGGCATGTGTGGGCACTGCTTTTATTGCTTAGGTAGAAGCCCCACACATGTTTCCAACTTGGGGAAGCATGATGTGACCAGGGTAGAGTCAAGGTGGGCACAATTTTTATTGCTTAGGTAGAAGCCCCACCTTGGCTTCAACCTGGAAACATCCTAAAAGAATTAAAGGCAATAAATATGCTTGGAAAAACGTTGCATTGAAAATGAAGGTGCAACACACCCTCTACAAAGGCACCCATAAGTGAGACACTACAACCCCTTATATGTCATGAACCCCATGCCCAAAAGTCTTCCCCTCATCCATGACACCTCATCCACATGACTTAGAAGGAGGCCTCCTCGGGAAACACTCCTAAACATGAGGTACGATTCACCCAATAGGTCGTTTTTTTAACCCTCCCATACCTAAACTTGGCAAATTGCATAGGGTCTTTGAGCATTGGTTTATTTTGAAGAGGTAGTTTGGATGTACATGCTTAGATGGCTATTTTATTGATTTGATTTACTCATCATGATGCCTTGACTTGAGATCCT
>JASDQU010735823.1:127249-143071 GCA_032191745.1 Picea mariana | reverse complement strand
GTGGATTAAAAATTTGTCAACAACCTGCATAATTACAACCATGGCCTACAGGGACAAGTAGCTCTGCATATTTTGGTAGAAATCAACACTAGCGTTCATAATAAGGCAGGTGGCTTGGATCAGAAGCAACTTTGGGCATTTCGTAGATTTTATAACCTTAACTTTATTGTTTTCAGTTAAAGAGCTAAGTGAATTGTATAGCTTATTTTATATTTTGGTATATATGGCCTTATCTATAATGTTAATTTTTAACATTACATATTGCATAAATGAGATTTTATTAACTTGTTCACTATATTTATCGTTTGAAGTTATCCATAATTTGCTATAAAAAATATATGTATATTTAAATTAGTGGTTACCCCATTTCCTAAGATTTCCTAAATTTTTAAGGGGTCGAGTTTCCACATCATCCCTGTTTCAAAAACCATTCCTGTTTCCAAGTGTCATGCAACTTAGGTTGTTGAGTAGACAAGACAGTTCATAACATTGCCATGAAGTGGAAACACAAAAAGAAGGAATAAACATCATCATTGAATGTTGAATTTCTTGCTTGCCACGTTTGCCGCAATATGGATCTGTTTTATAGCATTACAAATGGAGAATCTGATCATTGGGTTACTCCAAACTTTTTGGGCAGAGAAAATCCATACGCATGTACAATCAATAAAAATATCCCATTTTTTTTACAGTTAACAGCAATATGGATTGATTGAAGTCCATAATGAATGCAATGCACATGCATGATAATGATCTTTCTCTGGAGCCTTCCAACAATAGCATAAGGGCATACTAAACAAAGCACAAAATGAAGAAAAAAAACAAAAGCAAAGTTCCAATGAAATAACTTTCAACAGCCATAATATCTAAGAAAAGTCAAGCCCAGTGGGTTAGCTTGAGTGGTTGAATGCTGTGAATTGCAAATAAGAGGTCACAGGGCCAAGCTGGCTATATGTGATATGTTTTAATACTTGAGGTCCCTGCCGGGTCAGTGTCAGTTTACCCTGCTTACCACCAATCGACTGTGGTGAGGTCTCCAGGGATTTCTCATGCATGTTTACATGAGAAAAATAAAATTCTATTTATTCTTTAATTGATCTAGATGACCTCATCTTCCAACTCAATCATGAGTTAAGCCTTTAATTAAACAGTAACCTCATCTTTCTAAAGTAAGCCGTCAAATTCATTGACTCAACTCATCATATTGGAAATTTATCACATACAATGGAAGCTTAAGGCTATCATTATAGAATCTTAAGGACTTGCCGTGCATAGATACACCCTTGCCTGGAATGTTTCTCAAATTAATCTCTGGCAATGGATCTCTCTACATGCTCGTGTAGCAACTGGCACCATTTTGAATCAAAATAATGGGTTGATTCCACCTAAACCCTCTCAAAGATATATACTTCGCAGTATTCAAGAGGCTTTGCTTCTTGATAATACAAATATGCATAGCACATCTTTGAGGATTAGATAGCTTTCTCTAAAAGTTGCTCAAGTCTAGGCCATCCTCTGTTTCCATGAGTTAATGTGCTTCAAATACTTGAATCACATTAAAGCACAATAGAAACTATTAACATTTGCTAACCAAACTTCACAACCTCCTCTTTTCTTCAAAAGTTGTACTAATTATATCAAGTCACAAAATAAAGGAAAAAAAATACTTCCCTAATTATAAAAAACATCTGCTACCGAAGGGGTATCATTTCTGACGAAGTCACACTAACTAAGCAATTATAATCATAATAAGTCAGTAAAAAACATTTCAACCACAAAAATGCAGGATTTTAAATTGCCCATATTGACTGCAGAAAATGGAAGTAATAAGAATCCTTGTGAAAATGAAGGCATAAGAATCCTTCTTGAAAGGAATTTGAAGTTTACAAAATCTTATAACTTGACAGGAGCTGCATTCTGTATAACCTAATGGCATAGAAAGCGTAATATTTGACTGGCAAAATACAAATCCTAGAAATTCAATTTTTAATTTGTAGGGATTAATTGCCAACAGGTCCTTGCTTCAAGGATGATTTTGACAGAGCTTTAAGCCATCAAAAAGGGTTCCATTCTTGATGTGGCCAGCCCCACTAAAATAGTACGTTAAAAATGGCCAAGGCCAGGTACAAGTACCAGTAAAATCTGTCAGAATATATATCCGTCGGACCAGGCACCTAGGACAAAGAAAGTCCACATTATGTGGTGTAGCGCCTTGAGGCATGTTTCACAAAGCACTTCCAACTAAAAGGAGTTCTAGATAATGTGCCATCTAGATATATAACCTATCTACTGCTCATTCAATTGCATCACAAAAGTAGATTGCATTCTCATTCTTTTGAGAGAAATGCACTTATATAAAATTGAAAACTAGAAATTAAGTTATGAGAACAATAGTTCTAAAAACTAATCATCATCTCAAGCAGCAAAAGATTAATATAAAACAACCAAATGGGAAAAGGGGAAGATAAACACCTGACATAAATTGTTCTCAGGAGCCCAGGACACTTTCTTAACAGTTCGCCGATTAGGTTTGGCACTGGCAGCTTGGGGCGGCATTTGATTGAACAACCCCATGCTTTGCAATAAAGAAGGGGCGGCCATTGCTCAGTATCTATTCTCTTACAACTTGTTAGTAATCCTCAGTTGCCTCTTCCTAGATTAGATGGGCAGTCTTACCCAGTCCTTTGGATGAAAATCAACCCCAATATATTTATCTGTACAAGGGGCTACTTCTGATGCAATTCTGGAACTTACAAATAATGACCAATAATGGATACTTTTGCTAAGCTTGCTGGCAAAATGACATTATTCTCATCTATTTCGTTCAAATAGATGATTTATCTACCTCAGAGTACATTTAATTTTGCATTTATGATTATTTTATAATCATTAAGACAAAATTTATGTCGATGAGGTTATGCACTTCAGACCACCATAAAGCTGTATACACAGGTAGATTCAAAAATAGCCCGGGGTATCACTGTCCTGGAATATTTGAACAGGTACCAGATCTGATAAAAGAGAAGTTAAAAGCCCGGCGATTTTGACAAATTTTAGTACATATGGTAAATGCCGGAATCTTTTATGGTGATTGACCGTTCTCTCTCTCCTTTAAATGAGTGCGACTGGTGAAGCTTTAACTTATTAGGTAAAAGAAAAATAACTTCGCATATCCTTGAGATCTGATTTTTTTCAAAACTTCCAGGATGCAAGAAACAGAACCCTTCTTTATGGATTTTTTTAGGTTTGTCCGGGTTTCAGCCTTAAGAGAAAAAGATCCTATGTCTGATATAGCATTAGGTTTGTATTTAATAATCAGAGGTTAAACGGGAAATCAGTTGCTTCAAATCCAGAAGCGCCTCTCTTATTGTCTTGATCACCGCCAGATTAACAATAAACAGCTTTGTTAATCCTTAAATCATTATGATCCCAACTTAGTTACGCGGAAATCAACGCATACTGCGTTTTTCACCGTTTCAAAAAGCTACTAGGATGCTGCTTTTCTGGTTTTAAATGGAAAAATCTGCAGATTTCACCCGATCGATGATGTTTAAGGCATTAAATAGATACAATCTGCAATTTTCACAACATAAACGAGGAGCGATTCAGCCCCGCCGCCAAACCAAGTTTCGAGCATTCTCCCAGTGTGTCTTGGAACATGCTCTCCCCTTAACTGGTAGATCTCAATTTAAAGTCTTTCAGACACAGATCTTTCACACATATGCATCTGGTTGCTCCAATCTCTCAGCATAAAGACAGCAAGAAAGCTTTGGATCTCGGATCTAGCGAAACCCTAACGCTCCCTAACCCTCCCTATTAGAGAAGGGAAAAGAAAAACCTCGTAGATCTACAAAAGTGAAAGGTCAAATAGCAGCAGTAAACCTTCGAAATATGAAGCTTCCGTGACAAGATCGAACCACGAGGGAGGGCAAATTCTTGATTAAAAAGGAATCAAACCCTCGGAGACCTCGATATTAGGCCGATACAAGAACGCCTTGGAATATTTCTTCCTGCAAAACGAAGCCTGAAAAAGAAAATATGAAAAAACGTATACGCTGTCGATCGATCTCGCGGATCCGAAGATTTCACGAGGAAGCTCCCAGCAGAGCAAAGACGCCGATGGAAATCTTTGAAAACCCTACACATGGCTTGGCGCAATGGCTCTGGTTATAGCCGCCTCTAGGCCTTCTGGTAATCTCCAGCCTCACGATCGCTGATCTGGACGGCTCCGATCGAGAGATCAAGAGCCCACACCGACGGCCGATGCCAAACGATCCAATGGCGTATATTTTTCGACCGGCTTGGGCAGTTTTACTTGGACCCGTCTCTGCTACCTCTGCCACGTGTTGGTGGACCGGCGATATGGCCCTTTGGTTAACTTTACACGTCAACCATGCAGCCGCCCGCAGGGCCACCGTCCGATTCCACGATCTGACAGCTGGGATAAAAGTAAATTTCTAAATTCCAAATTAAAAAATGGAAGGGTTTATATAATAGTATTTTAGGAGGCCGCAAATTTTTCGGGTTCAAGATAATGATRATAATAATGTAATTTAATTTAAAGTGTGAGATTTATAAGCTCCCCAGCCATCAACAGGCCGGGCAACGTCACTACACGGAATATAGAATTACTATACGGAATATACACGTATATAATATATATGCATTTTAATGAATTTAAAACAATTAATACAGAGTTATTGTTACCATATAGAATTAATGGAACTAWCATATAGAATTAATGGAACTAACAGTAATTCATATGCAATGGAATACATGATAACATTTAAGCATTACAAAACATGCATAAAATAYATAATTAAGCACATAAATGATACTTATYTTTTAGTTGGAGTAAATCCACCAACTGCGTGCAGAYCTTYCATGAACCTCCCAGCCTTAGACCACGTTGCTCATCGCTCTCAGTGGTAGGTCACCCTCGTGCTGGGACTAAACTCCACAGGGCAGGGGAATTCTAGGCTTGGCAAGGACAACAAGGAAGTTGCACAAAGCAACATAAATGATCTTTTATCCCAGGAGCCACTTACGCACACAACCCATAGACCCTCATTCCCCACACGCCTACTCCACCCTAGGAGGATACACCTTCACTAATACAAATCCATCGGCTAGTACACCTCCCTTACCTTGGGCTTCAGCAACAGGCTGGACCAGAAGTCTCATAGGCCTGACAACCTACCTCTTCAACCAATCTTCGACTCAACTACAGCCAGATACGGGTGACAGTAACAACAACAAGGAAAACGGTATGGACATCCCGAAACGGTAACAACCATACTAGGAGAGTTGCTCATAGGCCTGACAACCTACCTCTTCAACCAATCTTCGACTCAGCTACAGCCAGATACGGGTGACAGTAACAACAAGAAGGAAAACGGTATGGACACCCCAAAACGGTAACAGCCAAACACTAGGACATATCAAGGCTCTGTAAGAAACAGTCGACGACAACAAGCCACACTCAGTCAAGGAACTGCGTGGCCGCAACAGCCAACAGTTATGACACAACACGGCTCCGACAACAGAAGGAAACAACCCAAAATGGTTAAGGTATGACTCAACTCTGTAGGTGCATATAGATTGCATTCACAGAATCACACGGGTCGGCTTTTCCCTTCTACTTTTCAGAGATGCCTGGTTATCCTAGGTTGACCACCGAGGTCTCGGGTTCAGACGGAGGATGGGAGAATGGCAGCCCCCCAACACGAGCCGACGCTTAAGCTTTAACTGCATGCGCCCAGGTGGACACTTGTTTTCCCGAAGCTGCATGGCTCCATTTAGCCTATGTCCCCTTTCCTGGAAATTAGGATAACCATGATCATGCCCACCTTAGTTTAAAGGAAATAACAATAAAATATTATTCTTTTAGAGGTAAGCCCACTAGCTTAGCCCCTAGGCCTAGACACTTAGTCTCCCTCCCTTATCCTATCTAGTGGAGCTTAGTCCCCCAAAACTCTTCTTCCTGGAGAGTCTACATGTAGCGATGTATCTTTTTTTATTATTATTAATAATGTGAGTACTTACATATACAAAATAAATCAAGCTCATTGGCCTAATAAACACATAAGTCTCTCAGCGTATAACCACTCGGCTCACCAACCTATAAGCAACATTACAATTCAGCAGGGGCTCAGTCTCTTTTTATGTGAATAAGGGATTCAATGATTTGAATCCACTGAAGTTATTTTTTATCTACTTTATCTTAAAGTGTGCATTGTAGTTATGTTCTATATTAAAAAGTTTTGGATACACTGTAAAATTTGGGATTGCGTCGATATGGTCTCTTGTTCCATAAATAAGAGGGGTTTCATATATCAATTTATGTAACTTTAAAATTAGATTATTATTATTATTATTATATAATATTTATCTATATTTTTAAGAGTTAATTTATATATAAGATTAAATATAATTACTCTTTTGTATCGAATTTTATTTGTGTTTCATGTCATATAAATGAATATGAACTTATTTTGTAGATGCCATAGCAGTAACGTCAATGTGCCACATGGAGTCTATGTGTACCAACCACTATGTCAACATAATTTCATCGTCATGTCGATATCCTGTGCATGTTAATGTCGAGTTGCCAACATTATTGTATAAAACACAGGGACCTTCAATATTGGATAAATGATATTTATTTGTCCTTATACAAAATAGTGTATATAAAAAGTAAGTTTTTCAAATTAAATAGGAAACTCAAAAGTTAGTATGGGTTGTGGTTTAGTGGTTGAGATGGACATCTCCATACAAACAACTCATTTGTAAATCTTCCTTGGGTTGAAAACTTAGATTATAAATTGATGAAGTTAATAAAACATTCAGTATTATAAAATAAAATAAAATTGTGCATTTCAACTAAAACAAAAAGCAAACAAAATATACTTTATTTAACTTTTTTTTTTTCTTTTTCTTTTGACATTGGTAGAATTTAGTGAAATTTGGTTTTGGAGAGAAAATTCAATGGTTAAGATCACATATTTTGAATGCTTAATGTCTTTGAATCGATTAGTAGCGTTGGCAACATCCATTTGAATCAATTTTCAAGGGTTTTGCATTAGATTTGGCTTGTTAAACTTTAGCAAGGCTGTGTAAAAAATATACAATTTATTCACTATTTATCTTGTGTCATGTGTGCCCATGTCCATAAATGTGTATAGAGACCCTTGGAAAAGCAATCACTAACCCCTCAACAAGCCCTTAGCTATGGGCCTTGATTGCCCCTAGTTGCACCTTTCACATCGCCTCACCTTTTTATATTATTACGTGTACCATAAGTTTTGTGAATTTAAAAAGTATTTTTTAAATGCAAATCCTTTAGTACATGTTATAGCATCTATTTTCACTTGGTGTTGATATTATCCATTTTGTGGGTCCTTTTGATTTATAGTTGTTTTAGTTACATATGAATATTTAATTATTTTATTTTACTTATGTTTTTGATAGTGCAGTGTATGAATATTTATTGTTTTTTTTAACAAGGGTTGTATGGCAGCTTAGTCCTTGCCAAGTACTTTTGGAAATGGAAATAATAGCTGACACCCTATAATTATTGATGATGATGATTACTCTGAAACATGAACAATATGTTAACTAGGGGCTAATTTTATAGTCTTAAAAGAAATCAATTTGTAAAGATTTTAAATGAAAAAAATTAACACTGACAACTATATTGTTAGAAAGATTGGAATTCAAAGAATTCGACCTAGACTCACAAGGAATGGAGGAAGACGTGTTGCTCCATGACACTTAGTTTATAGATTCGTATTGGCTAGGATCTCTAACCACTTTTTTACTTTAATGTGGATGTTGTATAGTTTTGGGATTAACCTAAATTTCCTTCCAATTAAGTTAAGCTAGCCAAATGCAAATTGCATTTTAAAAATATTCAATTTTTTTTTTTGAAAATAAACCTTTCAAATTTAATAATATATATTTTTATATAATATTTATTATATTACATAATAAACATAATTTAAATAATAATAAATATAATATAAATACAATAATGTATAATAATAAATACACAGTAAAACTTTTTATATTTAGATGTGGTGATTTGTGAAATTCTTTGATTATGTAATTAATTCTACATATTGAAAGAAGTCAAGGGACCAATAACACTTCAATTCTATCAACCAATTAGAAATGAGAAACACAAATATTTTTATTATATCCAAAAATATATATTTGTTTTCCTATGTTAAACATTACATTGCATAAACAAATTTATGGTAAAAAACAAATTAATGTCACATCAAAAGCAAACTCATTGCTATAGTCCCATGGTAGGGACTAATAAAGATTATTTGTGTTAAAAATCAATTTTATTTTATTGAAATTTAGGAAAATAAAAATAGATTTATTAATATGTGTTTTTTACATTTATATTTAAATAATAATAATAATGATCTAATTTTAAGGTCACGACTAAGGCAGACACCAAATTGGTGTATGAGACCTCATTGTTTGCGGGATAAGGGACCCCCTCCGTACAACGATTTAACTACTAAAGTATACAAATGTGTACATACCCTACCCCCTCTGGATATATTTTTTATAATGAAAATGTTCTTATTTAGATATGATAATGATGCTGTTTACCATCTCATCCAATCAATAAAATGTATTACACAAAAGGGAAACAAAGTAAATTTTATTTGAAATGTCATTTTTATAGAAGTCTTGTTGAAATTTGCAAGAATATTAAAGATATACATACTCCATTTCATCTCAAAACAAAATGCACACACACGCGTGCACACACACACACACACACACACACACATTTATATATATTTCCATGTGTGTGTGTGTGTTTATATAACTTTCAAAGAATAGATTTAAATGTATTGATGGTGCTAGTGCAATTTGTTGAGAATGAAATGAAGGAGATGGAAAGCATTAGATAATTCTCTTGTCGTTCACCCATATCTACAAGGTATCCTTGAGCTTCAAGCTTCCATACTCCATGCAATGGGGATAGAATGTGATGTTATGTGGTTCTAATCCCACACTGGGAGTGTGGAAAAAGAAGTAGGGACCGTAGATTACTCCTCATCTTTAGGATGTTGATGTTCTTGTTTGGCCTATAACCCTCTCTATCCCTCATGATTTCCTTTATTATTGTAATTATTATCTCGTCGAAGCCTAGTGAAATTATCTCATGTTGAAATCTAGGAAAAGACATGTCTTTGCTCTCCCTCACAATGATCTAAGCATAACTACACAAATACGAGTCAACTTGAGCAAATATAAACATTTTAGGATATATCCAAGCAAATTTGAACATATTAGGGTTTGATCTAAGGGAGATCTGACATATCTAAGAAAAAATAACAAAACATTGGGTAGTCCAAGGGAGTTTCAAGCAGATCTAGGAGTTTCCAAGTGCCAACTAGCCTTCTCTAATATGGGTGCCTTCTATGGGAAGATTTATTAAATTTGGTGAGGTCAATTAAGGGGAAGACCATTACCTTATTGAAAAAATCATCTAAGTCTATCACAAATTCACTCAAGCATAAACTACAGCTCAAAGTGGAGATCCCTATGGGTCATCAACCCCTACTCTATGCAGGTAAGCAACTAGAGGATTCTTCTTATATGATTGATTATAATATTTGCAAAGATTCCACTCGTATTTTAGTAGTATATTTATGTGGAGGAGTAGTGGGATGTAGGGTGCCTTCTTTACCCAAATTAGTTTCTTTCAAAGATATAGCTCAATCTAAGCAACCTCCTACAACAACTCAACCCCCTGCCATGCCAAGTTCATATATTATTGATAACTTGGATGAGATGCAAGCTTTGGAGGTCAAGCATACATAGATAAATGAACTCTTTTCAACCCTTAAATATGTTGCAATAATCTATCTGTTTAATGGATTTCATCCATGGCTGGAAAATATGCACCAATGGATTTTTTCCCACTGGACCAAACATTGTAAAATCCTTTTGTGTCCCAAAATTTTATTTGTAGTTTAGTTTTATACTCTTGATTATTAACAAAAAAAAATTGAGGGGGAACTTTGATTTTGGGTATAGTAGGGCTCTTTATTACCCCATGTTTCCAGACTTTGATACCTCCACTATGGTCATATCCAAAATCTTGGTTTGTGTTCGACTCCTAAATAATGTAGTTACCAACTTGATGAGAACCTTCTAGAGTTCTCATTTTTTAGAGGCTACATCTAGTGGTGGTTGCTTTTACTCCCATTTCAAAAAGTGATGTTATCTGTAACACGTTTTTTTCAAGATAGACTTTTGACATTTTGAATCTTCTTAATTATCAATCAACATTTTTTTCTTCAACTATTGTTTTTCTAATTTTTTCTTAGATGTTCATTTTTATTTTTTTTAATGGTGTTTTTTCTTGTTTTTTATTTATTTATTTTTTTTCAATGTTTTTTTTTTGGTTAAAAAGAAAACATAAAATTTGACATTTTTAACATTATTATTATTATTTAGGAAAAGGGTCACCACTTACATTACAATTAATTTTTCTGACATATCCCGCTTGAATAGTAGTGTGTGTTGATCTCTACAAAACCCTAGTGATTGTGGTCTAAGGTTTTCAAGGATCCAATCTCTAGAGGGGGTGCATTAGTCTCTTCCCTTGGAAAAATGGTTAAGTAGGCTCCTTCTTGCTTTGTCAAACAGATGGATGAGATACTTGAAATTCCTCTCCCACATAATAATGCCCATCAAATGGCATTGAAGCTTGCAAACAAAGGCCTGATCAGGTAATTTATTGGGATTTAGTCCTCCCCCAAGGCCATGGCGAATTGGATTCAAAAAAATTAGGTACGGTTAATCAAAGGCCAACTCTTGCATTACTTCTATGGCCAAGGGTTTTATGCATTTTACTTTGAAACCAAGGAAGACAGGGATTTAATATTCCAGAGTGGACTATATTTTTATGGTACTTAAGGACCGTATTCGAATTGATGGACGTCATTTTTCAATCCAAAAAATGGCATCCCTTCAACAATGTCAGTCCATATGAGATTACCTTTTCTCCCTCTGCATTGTTGGAATAATGAAATCATGAGAATTATTGGTAATACTCTTGGTACTTGTATTGACAAAGTAGAGCCCAAAGATGGATTGTTAGCATGTGTTAGAATCTATGTTGAAGTTGATATGGAAAAAGGATTGCCTGAAGATGTCCAACTAAATCTGGATAATTGGAAACACATTCAACCAATGGACTATAAATAACTCCCATTTAAATGCAAGTAGTTTCATGAATATAGACATTTTGCAAAAAATTGTTTGAAAAATGTAGTCGACGAGCAGGTGCCTTCATAGAAGGATGAATAGTGGCAATAGGTTAAGAAGAAAAAACCTAACAATAGGCAATCAATTAGTGCATCTCAATCTAAGAAATCACAACCCTTAGTCATCTCAACTCAACCCACATGTTTGCGTCAAGTTCCAAACCAGCCCTCTACGTCAGGACCATCAAAAGATCCTACAATAGCCTCCAAAGGTTCACCCCCAAAAGGAGCTAGGGCTAGTCCATCAAGCAATGGGTATGAAATGTTTTCACATGGGGACAATATTCACACCTCAAAAATAGTAGGAATGCCTTTATATAATGTTGGTACTTCCATTTAAGTTCCGATTATGGATGAAAACCTTGACTTTGCTTCCTCACTTGAAGTGGAGAGAAATATCCATGAGGTAGAAGAGGACATTCCTCAACCTTCTCTTCCTTCCATTGGAAATGACCCTTCTCAGTATAGTGTTTTCCCAAAATATGAGTCGAATATGGAAGAAGAGAAGGAAGAGACTGCAGGATAAGGAAAAACCCATAGAAGTGTTGGCTGGATACCACTTAAAGATAAGCGAGAAGAGAAAATTGAAAAGGAGAAATAGCTAGAGAATTAACCTATAATAGAAAGAGTAATTAAAACCCTATAAGCTCAAGGAATCAAAGTGGAAATAACCTGTCTCAGATTGGGACCCATAAAAATGTCAATAAATGATGAAAATCATCTCCTAAAACTGTAGGGCTATGGGAGGAAGGAATAAAGTACAATTTTGGAATTTTTGAATAAGCTATAAAAACCCTTAGTATTCCTACTCCATGAGACTAAATTAGACTTTGGAAATATTGTGAAGGACAAACCATTACTGCTTGAGGAGCCTCTGGGGGATTGTGCACTTTATGGAATAGTACTTTTCTATGTTTAAATTCTTGCTAGAAATCACAACATTGGTTGATGACAAGCCTCATTCATCTACACACATGTGAGATCTTTAACATAATTAATCTGTACATTCCATCTGTGTACTCATAAAAAATTGATTGTTGGGACTCTCGTAGCATTAAGAGGATATAAATTTTGGGATAGAAGTATTGTAGTTGGTGATTTCAATACCACTTTGGGCCAAAAGGAAAAGAGAGGGGAAAATATTGTCAGAGATCCATTAAGGAATCATATGGATGACTTGATCTCGTTTGGGGATCTTATTGGTATAAAACCCATCAGGGGGTGTTTTACTTGGACCAACAAGCAGGTAGAATCCAAGAATATTGTTGCTTGTTTAGATAGGTTATTAGTTCAAAGTTATTTCCCTGAGAGTGCTTATTCAACTTCTTCTAGAATCATCCCATGAACTACTTTTGATCATTGACCCATCTCTCTTCAACTTTTAGAAATTCCAAATTATGGCCCTATCCCATTTAGGTTTAATCTTTTATGGTTACAAAATGATTTTGCTTTAGATGTCATCTCTAGATCATGGAGTGGATGGATAATTGGATCACATGTATACATTTAGGAACAAAAGTTAACAACTACGAAGAAATATCTTAAGGATTGGACCAATTTATTGTATAATCCATCCGAAAGGGACATCTCATATTGCAAGAAAAAGTTAATTCAAATACAAGGAAGATTGGAGCAGGAACATGTTACGATGATATTGTTAAAGGGAGAGAAAGACATTTTTAATAAATATCATAAAGTGCTATGTGCTAAGGAAACAATATGGAGATTAAAATCTTGAAGTTTGTGGTTAACAATTGGAGATAGAAATACCAACTTCTTTCATAAACAAGTTAAGGCTAAGCTCTAGAGAAATAATTTAAAGGAGTTCAAAACACCAAGCAAAGAGTTAACCTCCTCCTTTGACAAAATAAAAGAAACAACATTGTCACATTTCACATATTTATACACAGGGAAGGGAGGAGTTGACTCGAGAGACTTAGTGGCTTCACTAGAAAACATTCCCTCTTTGGTCTCCTATGAGGAAAATTATGTCATAACTAAGGAGATATCCAACGATGAAATAAAAAAGGGGTTTCAGAACTTGCTCCAGATAAAGCCCCAAGTCCAGATGGGTTCACTATTCATTTCTACCAAGGGTGTTGGAGTATTATCAAATATGATCTTATTAGGATGATTAAATATGTCCATAAGTCTTTCAATATTGGGGGAGAATCTAACTCTTCCTTCCTAGCTCTTATTCCAAAAGAAGAGAATCATTTTTCATTCTCTCAATTATGGCCTATATCCTTATGTAATGCCTCTTATAAAATTATGACAAAGATTATATCTCATAGACTCAAGATCCTTCTTCAAAAGATAATATCAGAGAATCAAGGAGGGTTCATGGAAAAAAGGAAAATCATGGATAACATTATCTTGGTACAAGAGGCTATTCTTTCTGGAAAAATTAAAGGTGGTTGAGTTATACTCATTAAGTTAGATATGGGTAATGCATTTAATCGGGTCAAACAATCTTTATGTTTTGATGTTCTTCGGAAATTTGGTTTCTATTATGAGTTTACCAATTGAATCTCTACATGTATTAGCAATCCTCGGATATCTCCCTTAGTCCATGGGCGCCCATTAGGATTCTTCAAAGCCAAGAAAGGCCTTAGACATGTTGAAATATTGTAACTTCGAAGAATATTCTAATTATATTTGAGTTATTATTTTATAGATCAAGTCCCCTTTTGTGGATTGATCATGTCGGGTCTTGTATAAGACCAAATCCACTTTTGTGAATTGGTCAAACCATATTTGTATGGTAGTATTTGAGAAGTTGACCCTTAGTGTTTATAAAGTAGTTTTAACCACTCCTAGAAGAAGTCGGCTCTACTAAGTGAAGAGACATAACCCTAGCGCCTCCTCAACTAGTATTTATATGTGAGGATGGTGCCTCACGTATACACACTCACACTCACTCATCTAGTGTGCATATCTTTAAGGCAGTTGTAGTTGCAGGAGGAAGGAGAAGAGAGGCGCATGCTCAGTCTTGGTTTATTCTTGGTGTTTTGGTCTTAGTCTTGGCATTGTATTGGCAATCTATTATTGAGGAAGTTTTTGTTGGGTTTTCTCCCCCATGATGGTTTCCCAGGATAAAATGTTGTGTACCTTGTGATTGTGTTTCTTCCAGTGATCCTCTTTATGTTGTTATTTTGGAAATGCATTGAATGCTCATGTAAATTGGAATTAATCTAATAACAACATTAATCTTAACATGGTATCAGAGCTTGAATGAATAGAGCACCTTTCACTGGGTATCTAAAAATGTCAGTGTTGTCGTACAAGAAAATTAGGGCTTTTTGATGAAGAGGAATCTTTGACCAAAAACTATCTTGGGAAGTGCACCTTTCCCTAGTGCCTCTTTTGATAGCTTGAGCGAACCTTTTCAATGACCAAATACTCCGAAAAGTCAAACTCTAGTTTTGGTTGGTACCATAAAACTAGGAGACCAGAACCAATACCAGAAGTACCAGTCCAGATCTGCGCAGGTTAAGTTTCAAGGGGTAAAACTTGGAATTTTTTGAAACAGTCAGCTCCATCCAACTCGCCTCAGCCTAGTGCATCTCCTGGTAAGTTCAGATTCATTTTCTGAACACTTTCATTTTTTGGTCATTTTCCTAGCTCCAGGTCCAGATGTCTGCAAGCACCAAGCTTGTTGACAAGTTAGAAGGTGTGGAAAATTTATGTGCCTGGAAGTACATAATTTGACTCATTCTTGAAGAGAATGACCTTGCAAAATTCATAAAAGAAAATGTATCAAAACTCGAAGAAGATGAATCCAAAGAGAAGTACAAGAAGAATATGATTATGGATAAAAGATAAATCACAGATTCCATTAAAGACCACTTGATACCTCAAGTGTCTTCTAAGAATACTCCAAAAGATATGTTTGATGCCCCAAACAGAATGTATGAAGGAAAGAACATCAACCAGAAGATGAACTTGATAACCCAACTCAAGAATACAAAGATGTAGAAAGGAGAAACCATTCAAGACTATTTCTCTAAGGTTTCTCAATTCAAGGAACAGTTAGAGGCAATTGGAGATAACTTAGATGAAGATGAACTTATAATGACAACTCTTAATGGTCTCACAAGACCTTGGGATGCCTTCATTCAAACTATTTGTGCAAGAAAAGAGAAACTCCAATTTGATAGTTTATGGGAAGAATGTGTTCAAGAAGAAGCAAGAGTAGCCAACCGAGAAGTCGTCCTATTAAGATATGAATATGAAGCCCTAGCCGCTCATGCTAAAGGAGGAAAGAAAAAGTCTCATTTTCAAAAGGAGACCCACTTTCATAAATAATCTATGTTAAGGTCCTAACCCGCACGTAGGTAGATTAATGTATTCAGATGTAATAAAGGTCAATATTAATAAGACCTTTCAATAAAATAGAATAAGGAGGATGTAAGAAGACCTAATAGAAGCTTCCGCTTCTAGAAGGATCTTCCTCTAGATGCTTCTTTTTAGTATAAATAGGAGTCGAGGGTATGAGAACCCTAGCTTGGATATTATT
>JASDQU010735823.1:102401-127199 GCA_032191745.1 Picea mariana | reverse complement strand
TATGAGAACCCTAGCTTGGATATTATTGTAACAGAGCGCTGCTCGATTGGAGGTTTCCCCCTCGAAGAGGCCTGTGAACATTGCTATCTGAATCAAGTGCTATTTCTGCTCAAGTGCTATTTCTGTTGCTATTTCGTATATCATTTCTGTGTATTGTGAAGATTATGCTGAATATTTCACTGTTATTCTGTTATTTCTAGCATTTCGTTTCTGTTCTGCATATTTTATATATCTAGTATCTTGCAATCTCACCCTTTGAAGAGATTCCAGAAATATCACAAGGGTCAAAGAATGGGAAAAGATTATCCTCTTATCAATGTTATCATTGTGATAAGATGGGACAAATTGCTAAGAATTGTCACGCCATAAGGGAAGAATACAAGAAGATAAATAACAAAAGACATCATGCCCATGTAGCTGAAGATGATGAGCCACCCAAAAAGTTGACTAAAGAAGAGATTGAAGATTATGTTTTGTTTTCAACCTTCTCAGGATCTGTGACACTTTGAGAGGATACTTGGATCATAGATAGCGTTGCCTCTAAGCACATGGCAGGTCATAAAGACATTCTTTCTAGCCTTACAGAAAAGGACTTCCCCCAAAAAGTCTCACTTGGAGATAATTATAAGTACCCTATCAAAGGAATGGGAAAATCCACCTACAAACTCGATTCAGGAAATTCGATGAGAATGAAAGATGTACTTTATGTACCAAGTTTGACAAAGAACTTATTGTCTATCTCAGGTCTATATAAGAAAGGTTTCAGGGTTGCATTCATAGATGGTGAAGTTCTTATGTGTCCTAAAGGAAAAACCATAGAAGATGCAGTTGTTATTGGAACAAAAGAAGGTGGGTCGTACAAGTTAAAAGGTCACTCAGATGTAGCCTTGACTCACTCTACTAAGAGTCCTTGTGAACTTTGTCATAGAAGACTAGCTCACATCAACTATAAAGCCTTACCATATGTAAGCAAGCTAGTTACAGGTTTACTATAATTAAATGTTGATCATGAAGGTGTATGCAAGGGATGTGTACAAGGAAAGAACATAAAGAGTCCTTTTCCAAAGAGAGAAAGTAAAGCAGAAGGAATCTTGGAACTTGTCCACTCATATGTATGCGGTCCAATGCCATCAACCTCTCTAAGCGGGTATGTATACTATGTATCTTTTATTGATGATTACTCTTGTAAGACTTGGGTTTATTTCTTGAAATCAAAAGATGAATTACTTGGAAAGTTAAAGGAATTCAAAGCCTTGGTAGAAAACCTCTTCGAAAGGAAAATCAAGATACTCAGGTCAGACAATGGAGGAGAGTACACCTCAAATGAATTTGGAAGCTTTTGCAGAGATGTCGGGATTAAGAGGGAGCTCGCCACTCCCTATAATCCTCACCAAAAAATGGTATAACAGAGATAAATAATAGAACGATTATGGAAGCAGTAAAGACAATGATTCGCGATCAAGATCTTCCAATGCACTTATGGGCTGAAGCGCCAAGAACAACAGTATATGTTCAAAATAGATTATCCCATAGTTGATCCACAAAGTATCTAGAGAAGGCTAAGAATGACTTAGAACTCACAAATGCAACTGAGAACACTCAGAATGTCTCCAACAGACAGAGAAAGGGCAAAAATTCAAAGTTCCCAAAACTCAGTGAAAATGGCATGATCGTGAAGAGCGCGTCGCAAGATTTTTAATGACGCAAACGACTCGTTAAATGAAGTTACATTTTGAAAGATATTCACGATCAAAGTTGCGGTCAAATAGGGCCAGTMAGTAGGGGGCCACATCATCATCCATACTGTTGATGTTGGCATATGTCATGGCAGGGTGATGTCATCGTATGGGTTGGTGACATCAGCGTGCCATGTGGCAGCACCAGAGGATGCCACGTGTCACCCGCCAATGGGATTTTCAAGRGTCCACGTGGACCAATAAAAAATTGCCACGTGGCACCCTAGGTAATGCCACGTGGCACCACCCCAAGAAGCACCACGTGTCAGTACGGAATGACAGGGCAGAAACGTCAGCATACAGGTGGACCTATCGRTGGGCACCATGTGGCCCAATCATTGGGYGACACGTGGCATCCCAAAAATGCCCAATATTAGCTGGTGAAAAAATTTCGAATTTTAAAAAGAGCGGGTACGCCAAATCTGGTGGACCACGCCAATTTTAACCACAAGTTTGGAGGGTTTCTAGAACTCCATTAAAGTTAGCGGGGCATATGTTTCAACGTGTATATATATATATATATATATATATATATATAACAACCAATGTTCCAAAATGGAGTCTGATGGGATTTGACCCCGGAACTTCTGCCAATGCCCAAGCCTTTACAACTCCGCCCATAACCAATGTGCCACGGATGTCGCTTGGTATATTTTCCCATATTCATTACTTAAAAGGTACAATCCACCCAGAGCTGGGGGAGATGAGAGGACCGTATGGACTTGCGAGCACAGATTTCGAGACATGATTGTCATAATTGCAGGTTGGAGAGGGCACGAAATTGAGATAGAATTCTTCTTGGGCCTAGGAGTGACAGAGTCGGATCAGAGCGTGGAGACAGTGATTTTTGGGTAATTCGATGCCATAAATCCAGTGGTGTTGTCTTTTTTATGATCTGAGCATTATTTCTACAACTTAATTTCATAATGAGGTATTCATGTATTTGCCAAATTCTTTTGTTGAGTTAATGAAAGAGCCCACCCATTTGAGAGCAGGACCCAGAGACATAGTCCACTAGGGACGAACTCCGTTATCAAGTTTTTGTGTTCATATTTGATGCTTATGTCTCCTCATTTTTAAGTTTTCCCTTCTTTAATGGTGCACTTTAATTTATGTTCATTTAATACAATTCTTGATAAGTCACGATGAAAAGATCGTGGATCATGTTGGTATCAGATCAGTCATCTTTGACTTGAATTGTTGAGTGTGAATGCTTACTAGGGATACGCATAAGTAGGGTGAAGGAAATCTTAAGAATTTCAATCACGAAGTTGGCCATGTATCCAGAAGGAAGAAAATGGCAGAAGAGGACAAACGTGATGAATAGGAGAAAAAATTTCACATGGTCTTTTATTGCATGCCAGAAATGGTCGAGCAAATGTATGGAGATTACGAGAAGACGATGAAGAAGAAAGGGAAGAAAAAAGAAGCACATGCAGATGATGATGCTTCGGTAAATCAAGGGGTTGGAGGAGATCCTTCTGAGCCTTCGAGTTCTAGTTCTTCTTCCTCTGAGCATTCTCATCATTCTCATCATTCTAGCCATAAAGCCTCTTTTAAGAAACCATTATTAAAGCTTGATGTAAAATTTGCTTTACCTATGTTTAATGGAGATGTTAATTGTGAAAAGATAGATAATTGGATCCGACAGGCTGAAGTGTATTGTCGTGTCCAGCGTATTGATGAAGAGGAAGTTAAAGTGCAACTAGCTTCTCTTCGGTTGGAAGGCACCGCTCTCATATGGTGGGAGACCAAGCTTCAAGATAGAAGTAAGTGGTAATCTTCTTTCCTCATGGTCGGAATTTAAATCAGCGATAAGGAAGCAATTTTATCCATTAGGGTATTTACATAAAGAAATGATGGAATGGCAAACTTTAAGGCAAAGTAAAGGTCAAACTGTCCAAAGTTTCACAGAGGAATTTAGGAAGAAAGCACTTTCACTAAACATTCCTTTAGATTCCCATGAAACGTTAATGAAGTATAGTGGCACACTTCACAGTTATATTCGTCATACTTTACTATTGTTTAACCCCACCAGTCTTGAAAAAGTTTGTGTGCAAGCCACTCACCTTGAAAGGAGGGGTAAGCATGGACAGGAGGAAAATCCATTCAAGCACTCTAAAAACCATTTCAACTGAAAAGGAAATGGGAAGGACAAGAGGACAACTACAACAAAGAAGAAAGAAGGAAAACCCTCTTGCAACCATTGCGAGAAAATTGGTCATGATAGCAAACATTGTTGGAAACTACATCCAGAGTTAAGACCAAAGCAGTTTGGAGGCGAAGCCAAAGACCATTGCTACAGTGCAACATGATCTTGGTTCTGATTCATGTGAAGAAGAAAGGATCACAACAGTTGGGATGCAAGGTAAAGATTTCTTGTATGCATGTTCAAGTTCTTTAAATGGATCGCATGATGATGATAAAAGGAGAAGTGCACTATTCCACATAAGAGTTGTATCGAAACATACGAAGATAGACACATTATTTGATCTGGGTTCCCAAGTCAATTTAATATTAGAGACACTTGTTAAAAAATTGGAATTAACCACAAGACCTCACCATAAACCTTACCCTCTCGGTTGGGTATCTGATAAAGAAAAGTTAAATGTCACTAAGCAGTTTAGGTTGAGGTTTGATATTGCTTCTAAGATGATAGATGAAGTGGATTTAGATGTGGTTCCTTTGGATGTCTGTGGTATTGTATTAGGGAGTCCCTATCTGTATGATAGAAAGGCTATATTCTTTTGAAAGGAAAACAAATACCATCTAACAAAAGATGGAGTTGAATACATCATTAAATCTCATAGCATAAAGGACAAATCAACCCTTGTTAATTGAGGCCAAGTAAAAAGAGTTTTAAACACTAGCAAGAATCTTGCACTCACAATTGTAAAAGGGGAATGCCATGATAAGTCCGATGTTGTTAATGCTCTTGATCCTTTACATAAGAATGAATTGCTTGAGATGAGACAATTCTTTTAGTGGGAAGGAAACCAGAAGAAGACCTTCGACACTTTAAAGATCGACATTGTGCCAATGCTTGCCTTACTTGATCTTCAGCAGCCATGCACGTTTGAGACCAATGCATGTACCAATGTCATAAGGACAAACATGCTTTTTAGATCTCCTACTGTTACATCTATTATTTTGAAGAATATTTCCTTAGCTCATATCAATAATGATGGATGGTATACTATTGATTAAATCTTCAAAGATGTATGTGGGATCTTCCAAGGTTTGTAAGTGAAGAAGTTTTGTTTACAAGACAACTTACTCCGCCATTTGAGTAAACCTCGCTTTCCTTCCTACAAGGAAGTGCATGTAACTGAAGAAGCTTTTGTTTCATTTGTACTTGGGAATTTGGGAATTGTAATGTATTTACAGGGATGGATTTTGCCTCGAAGGAGAGTATTTGTAACCACTATTGTAAATGAATGTGTGTTCTACTTTTGTAATCCCACTGTTGAAAGGTCAGGGCTATACACACCACTTCCTATTTTCTCTTATCCTTGGGAAAGTTTTTCAGTGGATTTTGTAAGGGGATTACCCATGTCTAGTATGAGTCATCTCTACTTAGGTGTAGCAGTGGATAGGTTGTGTGACAAGCAGGTTGCTCTTTTGTTATCCCAGTATGTAAGGGTCCATTTCGGGTTGTCCACGTTCATTATCTCCGACCGAGAGTCTCTATTGTTAGGAGAATACTGGACAAAATTGTGGCAGCTCATGGACACCATGATGGGGAGGAGTATTGCTTTCCATCCACGGGCCGACAGATAGACAAAGGTGGTAAAAAATACGGTGCTCTAGTTGCTTTAAGGATATGGCAACAAACACCCTAAGTCATGGGGTGATCAGTTATTGTATGTCCAACCTATGTATATTCAAGTCATGTATTCTTTCACTCAGGATTCGCCAGTTGAGACTTGTCTTGGGTATTTACCTAAGGTCCCCTTGGACTTGTTGTATGGGAAAGATGTCAGGGAGAGAGATGCATCCCACAAGTTCATCCATAGGATTTAGCAGATACACCAGGCAGTCAGGGAACAATTGGAGAAAAGTCAAGAACAATATAAAGCTCGACATGACAAGCACAGGGTTGATCATTAGTTCCAGGTTGGAGACCGGGTATGGCTTCACATCAACAAGGAGAGGTTGAAGGGTGAAGGAAAGAAACTCAAGACCATTCGTTGTGGACCCTTCACTATCTTGGAGAAAAGAGATACCAATGCTTTTCGTCTGGATCTTCCACCTTATATGCAGATTTACTCAGTTGTGAACGTTGAGAACTTGCAACTTTTTGAACCTCCCATGATCATGAATCGAGATGAGGAAGTTTCAATACCATCAATTGATGAGTTTACACCTAAGTACTTGGATGAGCTACAGGAATATATTATCCTGGACAAGAGGACGAGGACTTCACGCAGGGGTGATGTTTATTATCTTTGAGTAGGCTTAAAAGGCACACATCCAAGCAAGGCAAAGTGGATTGAGAAGGACAAAGTGAGGGGACTTTTCCCTCACTTACCAGTTGATTGATGAAAGATTTTGGTGGTCCAAAAAGCTCTTAGTGGGAAGGCATGATCCAAAAAGGATCTAAAGAAGGCTAAGAATAACTCAGAACTCATAGAGGCAACTCAGAATGCTCAGAATGGCTCCAGCAAACAAAGAAAGGGAAAAAATTCAAAGTTCCCAAAACTCAGTGAAAATGACATGATCATGAAGAGCACGTCGCAAGATTTATAATGACGCAAACGACTCGTCAAACAAAGTTACGGTTTGAAATATATTCGTGATCAAAGTTGCAGTTAAACAGGGCCAGTCAGCAGGGGGGCACATCATCATCCGTACTGCTGATGTCAGCAACTGAAATGGCAGGGTGACATCATCATATGGGTTGTTGATGTCAGCATGCCATGTGGAAGCACTAGAGGCTGCCACGTGTCACCCGCAAATGGGATTTTCAAGGGTCCATGTGGACCAATAGAAAAGTGCCACGTGGCACCCCCAGACGACGCCACATGGCACCACCCAGGAAGCATCATGTGTTAGTACAGAATGAAAGGGCAACAATGTTAGCATACAGGTGGACCTATTGGTGGGCACCATGTCGCCTAAACATCGGGCGACACGTGGCATCCTGAAAATTCCCAATATTAACCCGTGAACAAATTTCAAGTTTTAAAAAGGGCGGGTCCGCCAAATCTGGCGGACCACGCCAATTTTAACCACAAGTTTGGAGGACGTCTAGAACTCCACTAAAGTTATCAGGGCATATATTTCAATGTATATATATATATATATATATATATATATATAACAACCAACGTTCCAAAATGGAGTCTGGTGGGATTCGACCCCGGAACCTCTGCCAATGCCCATGCCTTTACAACTCCGCCCATAACCAATGCGCTATAGATGTCGCTTGGTATATCCACTCGTATTCATTACTTAAAAGGTACAATCCGCCCAGCGCCATGGGAGAGGTGCGGACCGTACGGACTTGCGAGCATGGATTTTGAGACAGGACTGTCATAATTGCAAGTTGTAGAGGGCACAAAAACTGAGACATAATTATTCCTGGGCCTGGGAGTGCTAGAGTCGGATCGGAGCGTGGAGACAATCATTTTTGCGTAATTCGACGCCACAAATCCAATGGTGTTGTCTATTTTTTGATATGAGCATTATTTTTGCAGCTTGATTTCAGAATGAGGTATATTCATGTATTTGCCAAATTCTTTTGCTGAGTTAATGAAAGAGCCTACCCATTTGAGAGCAGGACTCGGAGACATAGTCCACTAAGGACGAACTTTGTTATCAAGTTTTTGTGTTTAGATCTGATGCATATGTCTCTTCATTTTTAAGTTTTCCCTTCTTTAATGGTGCACTTTAATTTATGTTCATTTAATACAATTCTTTATAAGTCACGATGAAAAGATCCCGAATCAATAGTGCACTTGGATTCAAAACTCCCGAAGAAATGTTCACCAGAAAGAAGCTAGAAGTAAGTCATCTAAAAATATTTGGTTGTCCAGTATTTGTACACATTCCAAAAGAAAAGAGAACTAAGTTGGATCCTTCAGGAAAGAAGGAAATATTTGTTGGATACTATGAGGTCTTTAAGGCCTTCAAAATTTACATACCAGGTTACCATCATATTGATATTAGCAGATATGTAACCTTTAATGAAGATGTTGTTAGAATATAATGGATGTGCTCGTTTTACCATTGACAATATCTCTATTGTCACCCAACCATAGGCTGAAGCCACCCTCCAAGCACCTTAACCTTGACAAATAATCACTTCGGAAGCAAACCCTAGGCTAGATAGCCAAACAAAGGGTAGTGCACCTTTCCTAAAGGATAACGCACCAACAAGAGTTGATCAGATAGTCCAAACCCTAACCAAGAGATAGTCCAAGTGTAACTGCTAGCTACAACAGCTGCAACGACAACTCTCCTCCAAACCTGTGCAGAAACTGGGCAATGACAGTGCACACAAGTGCTGCTCTGCAATTCTGAGACTGCTTGCTAGAATGAGAATTGGCCTCCCGTATTTATACTAATTCTGGCTAACTGCCAGGGTCGACTTCTTATTCTGGGTATCTGTCTGTTCAGTATATAATATTATTTTTGGCCGACTTCTTCTCTTGGAGGCTAATAACCTAATATAAATTATCTTCTTGAGCCGACAAGTCTTCTAGGGTTATTAGCCAACTCATTAGGGTTTCTTCTTGCTTCCCGGAGTATTCTATCCTTGTCAGGTTTATGCGTGGAGGTAAATACCTCCCGCAGCTACCATAATATCAACACTCCCTCCTAGCTAGGGAGGTATTACAGGTAATGGTCTTTGAGCACAAAACATACCATTCACCCAATAGCATCAACATAGTTATATAGACTAGATCACGAGCACCATCATCATCATCAGTTGCATCATGTCTCGAAACCATACTCTATATGAGTAATCAGACATGATGCTCACTCTATAGAGTGATACACAAGCCATTCTTCTAATCTAGAAGAGTAAATGTTCTGAACCATTTTCTGTCTGGAAAATATATGTTCATCATTCATCTGGATGCTAATTATTTCCAATAAACTGCTTGATAATCTTCAAGGCAATCAGAACAAAATAGAACATAACTGTGTCTATCCATAGTAGTACATAACTACAATCCAGTGGTACACTACCACACCAAGTAGAAAACAAGTACTTGATCAGTAACGTATAGTCACGAACAATGGAACACATCCACCACAGTAGTATAATCTACTGTCATACAATCTTCATAACAATCATTTGATATCAACCTTCAGAAAAACAATGTTATGATATAAACTGAATCATCTGGGCCAATCTTTCACTCACGTCTGTGAGAGATGCAAAAATATCTGCCCTCGGAGTAGAACAATGAGATATCTGAACTATTCTTCTCAAGCAAGGAAGAATAGTTGTCTTGTCTTCTGAACCTGGACCATTCCCCACCCTGGGTCATTCTTCCTACACTAATCAAAGTGCACCCTAGATAGAATGTATAAACCCTATGGAATGCATGTCCCTTATTGTTGAGCTTGGACCATTCCCCACCCTGGGCCATTCCTCCTACACTAATCAAAGTGCACCCTGGAGAGAATGTATAAACCCTAAGGAATGACTGCCCAGACCAGTTCCTCTATTAACCACAAGAGGAAAAGACTGTCCTGTATCAACCTCCAAAACAGACCATTCCTCATGTTAACCACAATGAGAGATTGTTGTCCAACAAAAGACCCTAACTTAGAAAGTGCTCTTCCTGTCTAAAGCACTTCGATCCCAATCTGAATCAGTATAACCATACAGTCTGAAGTCATAATCTCTAGTATAACAGAGACCATAATCCAACGTACCCTTAAGGTATCTCATCACATGCTTTGCAGCTACAAGGTGAACATGTTTGGGCTCCACTAGATACTGACTCAAGGTGTTCACAACAAAGAATATATTTGGCCTGGTATTCATAAGATACATCAACGATCCAATAATATGTTTGTATAGAGTAGCATCAACCAACTCTAAAGAAGTATCAACCAGGAGTTTCAAATTCATTTTCACGGGTGTGTTCATGGTTTTACATTCTAACATGTCAAATCTCTTCAATATTTCAACTGCATACTTCCCTTGGTTAAGGAAGATCTTCTCTGGGCTCTGCCAAAGATCAAGACCTAAGAAATAATACATCAGCCCCAGGTATTTCATCTCAAACTCTGCAACGAGCTTCTTCTTGCAATCTGTGATGAGATTTTCTTCTCCTGTTAAGAATAAGTCATCCACATATAATAGCAATATAACTGGCTCATCCATAGCACTTTCTACCCCAATATAATGCTCATGACAACCACCTACGTCATCCATGGGCTCATCCATAGTGCTCTGGCTCATCCATATAATCAAAGTACTATGATTTTCTTTACAACCCCAACATTCCATAGGTGGTTGTCTTAGCATATTTCCACCTACTTCAGCCTTCCTAGGCTCTCTAAAACATGCTTGTCCTTGAGGGCTATTCTTGAAAAATGGTGGTTTGATTCCCTTTTTCCTCTGCTCCCTCTTAAACTTCTTCTTGTCTTCCCAATCTTTTTGGAAAGTAGGATTTTATTTCTGCTGATCATATAAGCATTTTTCTCTCCTTATAGTTTCTTCCATAGTCTTTGGGTCATCACACTGGATCTTGTCACTGATGGAAGATGGTAGTCCACTCAGATACCTTTGAATTTTTACAGTCTCGTCCTTGATGAAGGGAACATAATTCAACAATTGCAAAAACCTTCATTCATATTCATCAATGGTCATACTCCCTAGCTTGAGTTCGAAGAACTCTTTCATTTTCCTGTCATAATACCTCTTAGTTAAGTACTTATTTTCAAAATGTCTCTTGAACTCCCTCCAAGTAACATTCTTCTCTCGGACGTGTTGTACTTGCACAAGTTGCTCCCACCATATGGATGCCTTTCCTTTAAGTTGGTAAATGGAAATTCTTCCCTCTGAATGAGAAGAATAGTTCTATAGTTGGAAATATTTCCTCATTCCCAATAGCCATGTCTCAGCATCTTCATCTTTCTTGTGTTCTCCGTCAAACATAGGAGGTTTAATCTTGTTCATTTCACCCTTCAGTTCATCCACTCCAGATCTCCTATGTTTTCTGGTAGGAGATGGGCTTGAACTACTGTGTGCCTCCTTATTGGAATGTTTCGGGGAGTGGTGACGATGCCTGCTAACGCTTCTTGATCTTCTTTTCTTCTCAGAGGTATTGCGACTCCCTGTTTTGCTTGAGTCAATCTCCTTATCCAACTTATTTTCTATTCTCTCCAAACTCTTCATCAACTTTAAGTTGAATTCTCCCTATTTTTCCTTAGCTTTCATGAGCTTTCTGCTATTTGCTCAGTGAGTTTGGGCATCTTTCTGCAATCTTTCAATGATTTTCATCATACGCCCTTCCTTCTCTATCTCTTCTCCATGCCCATTGGAGTTCGATCCTTCAACTCCTGAATGGGCATCCATTCATTTTACTTCATTCTCTAAACTGGAAGCATTATGTGCCTCCTCCATTTCTCTTCACTCAGTGGCAATTCACTAGGGTCCTGACACTCATTGAACTCTGCAAACACAACGTGCAGTCAACCGGAATTTGTCAGGCCATCATTCCTTAACAATTCCCACAGTATTCATAAACCAATATGATTTAAGAAAACGTTCATATTTCATTTTCTTTTCGTTCTCTTCTCTGCTCTGTAATAATTTTTGGGCACTAGCCCCTTTTTCTCAGCCCCCAACCCATGTGATCACAAGCCATGACCAAGCGCTAGTTCAAAATATTCTTACTTGGGCCTTCGGCTTTCGAAAATTTTCAAAGCACCACACAACAATCTCTCAAAGTTTGGATTACCGAACTCGCGAAGTAGGGTGGATATTCAGTCCACGTATACCTAACATTCGACGACTGACACTCACTAAGGAACCTCAGGCATCTGAGTTCCAGGACTTCGAAGCTTCGAGACTTCGGAGGATTTCACATCTGAGCATCCCAAACCATTAATATCCAAACACTCCCAATCACCTTTGGTGATGTCATTATGTCACATCACTTATGTTTCCAATTGTGGGTGTTGGAGTCGGAAGTGACTCCTAGATTGCAGCAGGAGCAGAGCCCGACACCCATCAGTTTTATGACACAATTTGTTTATAAAGGTTGATCAAATGGAAAGAAACTCAGAACCATATCGTTCTAACTTAGAAAACTGGGCTAGAACAACAGTGACATATGAGGTCTTGACCTAACTTAAGCCAGTAATAATGATAGTGGTGAGTAAGTGGAGGGAAAGAGAGGGGAAATAAAGTCTGCTCTGAACATCCGGTCTTCCAGCAGTCTTTACAAAAGAGGAAAAGTCTCGGATATGAGATCCTCTCAGAGTCGAATAAACTTCAAAGTGAACCTAGAAAGATTGTAGAACTGCTATAATCAAACCTACATTATATAGCTATGCAACACCCGACTGGATCATCCATGCCCGGGCTTTCAGATACAGAGGGAAAAGGAAAAGAAGAAGTTGGCTGCCATTAAGCAAGAAGTCTCAAATGTTCTTCTATAACCAGAGAACCAGAGGCTAAATTAAATCTTTACAATCGACAGCTGTGCTCTACCATCGATATTTACAAAAATACAAAAACTGAGTAAATATACTCCTAAACATTCACCCAACAGAGGCGTCTTAGAAATTCTAGGGCGTGGCGTCTCTTCAGTCAAAACTGGCCTGAAATCCTTCGTCAGACGTCACCTTAACTTTGCATGTCCTTTGCAGGGGGGGGTATCTGAAACATTAAAGGATAAAATAGCGTGTGTAGACTCCTCTGGTCAGACGAGGACTTGGCATGACTTCTTTAAAAAAAAACCAGCATACAGGACTATCTCGGGCAGACTGTCTGCCGAAACCTTCATGATTTGCATTTAATGAGTGATTTGAGATTTCAACTACCTCCCCCCACCTTCATTTACTTTTAGCAGGGACCAAGATCAAGGCCGAGTTGAATTGGTACTTGGAGAACGCAACGATCCCTTCTGCAGCTAACCTCGGCGCTTTCGCCCTTTGCACAGTTCTTTCTATCACCCCAAGTGACCATGGGTTATGACCCTATGCCTATCGTCAAAGGCGCTTTCGGGATTTCGTGTTTCGACAATTATGAAATGCAGTGGAAGGAGGAGACCCTTTGTTCTCTCGAAGTCCCGGTAGCTGAAATGGCTTGATCGCATGCCACATGTCCCATTGGATGGACGGCCTAGATCACTTCTCAAATGTGGGACCACCTTTGGCCTGGACCCTTTCGGCATTTCAGGCTTCGGGGTTCTAAAATGCAGTGGAAGGAGGAGACCCTATGTTCTCTCAAAGTCCCGGTAGTCGAAATGGCCTGATCGTGCACCACGTGTCCCATTGGATGGACAACCTAGATCACTTCTCAAATGTGGGCCGCCTCTGGCCTGGACCCTTTTGACGTTTTGGGCTTCAGGGTTCTAAAATCCAGTGGAAGGAGGAGACCCTCTGTTCTCTCGAAGTCCTGGTAGTCGAAATGGCTTGATTGTGTGCCACATGTCCCATTGGATGGACGGCCTAGATCACTTCTCAAATGTGGGACCACCTCTGGCTTGGACCCTTTCGGTGTTTCGGGCTTCGGGGTTCTGAAATGTAGTGGAAGGAGGAGACCCTTTATTCTCTCAAAGTCCCGGTAGCCAAAATGGATTGATCGCGCTCCACGTGTCCCATTGGATGGATGGCCTAGATCACTTCTCAAATGTGGGACCGCCTCTGGCCTGAATCCTTTCGATGTTTCGGGCTTCAGGGTTCTGAAATGCAGTGGAATGAGGAGACCCTCTGTTCTCTCGAAGTCTCGATAGCTGAAATGGCTTGATCCTGTGCCACATGTCCCATTGGATGGACGACCTAGATCACTTCTCAAACGTGGGACCGCCTCTGGCCTGGACCCTTTCGGTGTTTCGTGCTTTGGGGTTCTGAAATGCAGTGGAAGGAGGAGACCCTCTATTCTCTCAAAGTCACGATAGCCGAAATGGCTTGATCGCGTGCCACGTGTCCCATTGGATGGACGACCTAGATCATTTCTTGATCAACGATCCTGGTTCTTTTGGGATTTCGCGCACCAGGGATACATGATGCAAGGAGGAGAGACCCTTGTATGTTGAAGTCCCAGTAGTCGAAATACTGAAATGGCTTGATCGTTTCGTGAGTTTGGCCATAGGAGATGAGCTCAGGTGCATGACCACGTGCAACTCTGCAACCCAAACTTACCCGATGGTCGTCGATCTGCCCCATCTGTGGATCCTTTCCGTTGAAAGACAAAGTGCCCGCTCACTTGATTTTAAGCCCGAAATGGGCTTCTTCTGTGGGTTGCACTCGACACTCATGGCTGTGGCCTTTTAATAAAATACAATCGACCGGATTTCAAACCCCACTTCTATGCATTTACACCAGGGGCCCAAAACCAGAAGAAAACACCATCTTGCAAGAATTTGCGCTAACAGAACCTTTCAAAGATTGTTGTCACATCTATAGTGTTTACTTGTAATGTAGCAATTATCAAACTTGATATGTGAAAATTGGAACCTTATCAATTTAATCAATCAAACCTGGGACCTAGAGTCTTATCTCCAAGAATGAGTGTTGATGTTTTTCTTCTGAGTCTCCTTCACTCAAGATGACAAGTATTCTCTCCAACATGTCCCATGTACTAAGACAATATGCTTTCTTGACAGAAATCAGAGTTAGGGAATATAAAGCAAAAAAAATCTAAAAACCCAACCTTAATCAATATAATATTTTGACTAAATTCAACTTATAACTTTTACTTTGACCGGAGGTTTGACTTCAACTTATCAAAATACGACTAGATGTTCATAATATCACAATAATTTCATAACAACTAGGGGCATATCAAAAAAATCAAACCTGGAGTGTGTTGTTCCTCAGAATGTGTTGGATCTGAGATCCGTATCTATGATTTTTGCTTGGAAAAAAGATCCCTTCTCCTGCAAACACCCTCAAGATAGTGATATAATTTAAACATATACAAGTACATACCTCCGACAATAGCGACAAACAATGACACCATCTGACAACAGTGGAAAGAAATGGCGAACCCAAAAATTTCAAAGTGACCCAACTTGCAATCTGAAGGTATCTGGAGATGTGTTACGGTAGGTTGCACTAGGAAAACTAAAAATTAGGCCCAACACTTCATGGACCAAAGGAACTGGAACAAGTACTGCAACTAGTGTTGTAACTGGCACTGTAATTGGTGCTGCAATTTCTACTGCATTGGTGATTCAATTGGCACTACAACTGGTGATGCAACTGCAACTGGTGTTGCAACTAGTATTGCAACTGGTGTTGCAACTGGTACTACAACTGGTGCTACAATCGGCACTCCAACTTCTGAATATTGTAGATCTGAACCGGGGAAAAGATGTTCCCTCCTTACGTGACCTTGTTAGTGGGTTCAATAAGTGTTCAACAATATTGAAAATGGGGGAAACTGAGGATGTTCCTTCCATCGGTTAGACTATTACGAAGAAAACAAGCTCTGATACCATGTTAAAATTTTGGTATGCTTGTTTAACCATAAACAATGTCACATCATTTTCACCCAACCATAAGCATTCACATATGCCACCCTCGAGCACAATAACCTTTTTTTAGATAGAATGATTCTAGAAATTCCACACTAAAACCAACATATAAACCCTAACCAAAAACACCACTGCTGTAGCAACAACACAATACCAAGAGAACGTACCTATACTAATGGAAGTGTATTGTTACCAAAAGAAGCGCACAAGAGAGATACTAGACAGACTGAGAATACTCCACGACAACTACTCCACTACTATCTCTAGACGTGTGCCTCCTACTGCAGTTGCAGCTCCTTAGACTTGTGCACTAGCTGAGTTAGTGAGTACTGTGTCCAAATGAGCTAAGATTCCTCCTTATTTATACTAGTCTGTCCAAGTGACTTTTCCAGGTGGGGTCGACTTCTCTTTCTAGGGATTTCTATTTCTTTATTATTATTCTCCTTAGGTCGACTTCTCTTCTAGGGTTTTCACACATTTATTTAATAGTTCTCTTACTCCTGGAATATTCTATTCTAAGTACAAAGGTTACACTTGGAGGTTAATACCTATCGTAGCTACCAAAACATCAACAAAATCAACCAACGACTCTCTTTTCATACTCCCCTTAGCCAGAAGACCCTTTGAGAGTGAAACTACAAGAAGAAATAGGGAGAGATGGGGTAATGAGAAGGCCAACATAATATTCTTTTACCTATCCTTTGTCCATTGTAGCCCATATTCCTTAACAATTTTCAACCAATTCCTTTGGTATGCATTTCAAATTCACTAAAATTATCTTGAGAAAATTCTAAGGAAGGTGAGCTTAACAAAGTTGTCTTGGCCATGGTGTTGGCCTCAACAATGGCAATGGAAGGTGGCTATGCTTCCTTGGTCTCATGGACAGTTTCTTGTAGATTTTCCAAATCTTCTTCCTTCTATGTCAACTCTTGATGTAGTTGATATGTCATATAAGTGAGTCCATGCTCTCACTAGTTATCCATATGGATCACATTCTCTCCCAATTTCACAAGCTAAAATTTTCTCTTGTCCTAATCTGCCATGAAAGTTGTGAGGGAGCCTTGACATTCATCAAATCACTTCTTTAGCAATGCCATCAATTTTGCAGAGGTCTCAATTTTTTTTTATGGGTTTACCATCCTCTGGTTCAACATATGGACCCTCTCCTTCAAGTGATTATTCTCTTCTTGAATCTTCACATTGATGGATTGAAAGTATTCCAACCTTTCTATCTTTGATTTACCCATGTTGATTTTTTTTTCTCTTCAAAGTTATAATATCTACATCATAGTCAAGGATTCAATTTCCCAGATACCTTGTGATCCGCAAACGAGGGACTTATATCCCACTCACTTCACCAACATGGATCCTCTATAGAATTAACTTCTAATATCTATTTATTTGTATTATACAAAGATCTCTATCCTTTGAATGGATACAAGGCCTTTGTTCTCAGTGTAGCCTACACACAACAATAACAACTAACAATGCCAGTAATAGATATGATTCTGAGTGAAAATTTCCCTGTTATTATCACTAGCTAAGCACACGGGGATTGGTTGTGCTTCTATGCTTCAAGGCTTGAGTTCATTCATGCTTGCAATGCTCCATTCTCAAGACCAATTGAATGAAACACCCTTTGAATCTGTTTGTGCAAGAACAAGGGTTCAAATCCAATTCCTTGCATGTGTAATGTGTGAACATGGATACCTCCTTATTACTTGGTCTTATAATTGTAGGTGTTAACACCCCAACAAACTGCTTATGCACAAAGTTAACTCCAACAATACACTTATCATCAACAATCCAACAACAAAGTAGGCAATTAATTTAGCCTTAAATCCGAACCAACAATATGGATAGTGTATCATTCAGACAATGAGGATGAACACACTTCAACTTAGACTTTTAATACAATGCAAAACTCAACATACATATACATTGTCTTCTCAAGTAAAAGGAGTGCGAAGGATGAAGCTTCACCAATGAAATGGCATATGGTTCATAGAGCATTCTCAATGTCTTGGCATGCCTCATTCAATGCCCATCCATTCACATTTCTCGTGCTTACAATCATACTCTGATTTAGTTTGCACACCATGAATTCAACATGTATGAGAAAACAAATAATTAGACCACATCTGAAATGGCACATTAAGATGAATGGGATTTCCTAAGTATTGTTTCCATACACAATGCTTTTACAAGAAAAATTATATATTTATAAGTGAGATGCCTTCATATATACATGGAATGAGATAAACAAAAATTGTTGGAATGTATTGACTACGGAAATGCCAAAACACATTAACTCAAAGTAGCCATGGCTCTCTGTGCATACTCCACTCATTGGCCAAAATACCCTTTGAGAGTGAAACTACAAGAATACATAGGGAGAGTTGGGGTAACAGAAAGGCCAACAAGCTTGACATTTCATTTCCCATTCCTTAGTCTTTTCTCTCCTATTTCCATTTTCTATCTCATTTAATTATTGTTTTTCCTCTTTTTTGTCTCATTTACTTTTACATTTGTGTTGTGTTTATAGTTTATTTAACCTTAATTAATTCTTAAATTTTATTTTCGAGTACTGATTCTTACAACCATTCACTTTTTTTAATCCATTTTGGATCAAGTATTTGGATTTTGTGATTGATGACATTGAGACTTACACAAATTGTGCTAAGGCCAATCTTTTGAAGGAGTGGCATACTCCCACCAATGCCATAAATCTCAAGATTTTATTAAGAGGCATGCATTTCTATGGGAAATTAATCCACCATCACTCCCACATTTTCCCCCATTGAATCGAACCAACAATTAAAAAAAATCATTAGACCCCTAAACCAAATTAAGTATTTTGGAAGTTGAGGGATGCTCTTTTCTCTACCCTAATGCTTAACTTTTCTAGACATTGAGACAAATATTTCCCATTATAACATGTGCATGTTATTCTTAAGTAGGGATGACACCAGATAGTGTTCCATTCAAAAACCTTGAGCTCAATTACAACACTTAAGATATGTGTTTTATGCAGAATTCCAAGCACTCAAATAACATCAACACTACATCCTTGGTAAAATCCAAGATCAAATACATTTAAAATGGGCTTCCTACATTCAATCAATTGAATGGGTCATTAAATATAAGAAGGGTGCCTCTAATGAAGTGGGTGACTTACTCAAAAAATCTCCTTCCAAGGTCCTTCACATCTTAGGTGAAGGATATCCAACCTATGAAGATTGAAAAATTAGTACTACCATTATCCTTATTTTGGTTATGTCATGGAATCTATACAACAACCCACAAATTTTAATTCACCCCTTTCCCACATTACACAATATGGGATGGTTTCTTGTACAAGTGGAACCAACTTTGTGTCTCCAATGGCCTACTCGCCTTCTTATTTTCAATAAGGGAGACTCTTCATCTCATGGAGGGCACTTTGGTGTGAAAAATCTTTATTCCGCCTAGAGAGGTGCTTTTTTTGGTCTTTCATGCAATAAAATTACAACATGAGATCACATTGCAATGAATGTAAACCTGCTAACATAAAAATATTGGCATGTACTAACCTTTTTAGTACCATAAGACCGTGTGAATACATCTCCATGGATTTTTCATTAGCTTGCCTACCACTAAGTGGAAACATAATGGAATCTTGTAACATATTTGGAGCCATTTTGGATAGCCATGACCATAATTTATGATCATGAATTGTGACTTCTCAAACACTTTTGAAAATCGTTGTGAAAGATTTTAAACTATTAATTGTATTTCTCCACTCCCTTTCATTCAAACATTGATGGCCAAGTTGAGTTAGTCAACAATTTTTTTGTTCATGCTCTTTGCATCTACACACAAGAGAACAAATAATAGGATCAATACTCACATATTTTTCATCACAACTACAACTTACAACAAGACTACACATGACTCTATGGGACACTCCCATTTTGAAGTATGTTTCAATTTTAAACATCTTCTCCCTTGTGTGATTATAGTCTCTCTCCTATCTCCATCCACATCCTAGCCATAGAAGGAACAACTAAAAACTTCTTTTATACATAACTTGCCCAAAAATTCACAAGAGAGTCCATAAAATCCTTCAATAGACACATGCCAAGTACAAGGAACTACATGAATGACGTCAAGTTTCTCAACATTTTCAAGTAAGTGACATAGTTTGGTTTTACTTGGACATGATACTTAAAAAATAACCAACATCAAAGGCTCAAGCCCATCCAATATAATCTTTATACACCATCACCAAACAAACGGGTCCAATGATTTCAAATCAGACCTTCCAACTCAACTTGACATCCATGTGTGGTGAATGTATGAGACTCCTCACATGGGGAATCAATTTCAATCATAACCTAAGGCCAGAATTCCAAGATTTAAGTGGCCTCTAATTGAAGATACCATTCATAGAGTCAGTTTTTGAACATTGATTTGTTCCATGAGTAACTATACACCTTCACAAATATTTATGTAGTACCATATTCAAAATATTGTATCAGAAAGGCAATCTAATCAAAATTCAAGAAGGAAAATGAGTTGTGATGCACTGGATAGGGACAAGAAGGAGATGTTCCAGGACATTTCATGCGTCAGGATGGAGAGGTGATAGGCGTATTCAAACCCTTAAATACAAGAGATTAATTGAAGTACACCATGGAGGAATGATAAGAATGCACAATCTTTTCAAACATTTAGACTATTTTTTGGATTCCAATTCAGTTATCTGCAACACAATTTTTTGACTATTTTCTGGATGCTAGAAAAATAGGTGTTTAAGCGTCTTCTTAGAAAAGGTTGTAGCTTTCGGAGAATTGTGCAAAAATTCGAGCCACTTGAGAATAAATAAGGATTCTTCCTCAAAGGACCACAACAACCATTCAACCCATTTCTTCATACGAAAATATTGTCTTCAGCCTGAAGTTTTGAGATCATCAAACGACTCATTGAGAAAATATTGTGCAAAAAGAAGACTCTCAAATATAGTGAGTGTATCATTTTCAATGATGACCTGCTCTGAACACATATTTTGAGTGCTTTCAACCCACTAGTAAAAAACTCAGAGCCAATAAGAGAATCAGACTTGAAAGGAGCCTTGCCCCTTAACTACTGGATTTACTGATTCTTGTTCTTCTTCTTTTGTGAGACAAGCAACAAAAGGAAAGGATGAGTAAGTGAGTGTAGAGTGAGATATTTATTATAGAGCTCAGGTACTCCATGAAGTTCATTTAGTGCAGCGACGAGAGTTTAATGAAAAATATATGACCAACATCTTGGAAAATAAGCGATTTATGCAAACCTACATCTACATGTTGAATAAAACTTATAATTCTGGGTTGAATGTCAATCAAGTGATAATGGCATGTTATTATGTGTTATATAAGTGATTTATGATTTATTAGGTTTAGGTATTTCTTTTCAAATATATAAGTGATTTCCCCCTAGTGGAAACCTTCTAGTTAAAGGCAAGTCCCCTTACAATGAACATTGGGTACTTTGTACGAGACCTATGTTAACCAGTCATACACATACCCATCCTTTAATAGTTTTGATGCTAATGCTATAAATGAGGAATTATGCTTTCCACTTATGATTCTAATGGAAGGAGTGTTGTGTTATTCATGGAAGTACATACAAAGGGAAAACATAAGTAGGTCATGGAAGTAGGTCGAAATTACCCTCGAAATAGGAGATGTCGAACTAACCATTTCTCAAGGAAGCTTGATGTTACTATTCCATATGACAAGATTTTGTCCCTTGAAGCATTAGTGGGGGTTAAAGACAATAGGACACCTAATTAGGTTGATCCCATAATTCCAACATCTAATGGTGTAAAGATTGGTTTTATACCATCCATATTTGTTGAGTTATGTAAAGTAGATTATACCATTTTTTTTAATCTAACATGAGTTATATGATCCAATTACATATGCATTTACAATAGGTTGAGCTCAATGGATGATTTACAAAAAGTGATAGTTCCCCATGTTGACACAATAGAGTTCCCATCACTCTATTTTTTCTTCTTTGAATGGTTCATGGAATGGTACCTCTTCCCCATGATTGAATCCTAGATCTACCTACGACCTGACATGAACTTTGACCCCCTATTCTACTCCCACAACTATGGCATGTACTAAAACAAGGAATAAGGTGGGATGTGTATTAAATTTGAATAGGCTAGCATATATTAAATTCAAGTGAATTAGAGCTTTCAATAGCTCTAAGTGAATTACAGCTTCCAATAGCTTCAAGTGAATAAGTCATATTTCGATATGATATCTCGATATGAGATTTAAAATTTAAGTTTGTGACTTTTGTATTCATTTTTGTCCCATACCTTTGTGTTAAGTTTCACATTCAAAATATGTACAAGATACATACAAAATCACATTATAGATGTATTATAAATCAATTATATATTGATTAATATGGAACAATATAATCAAATTAACATAATATTTATAATAATATTTAAAAAATTGAGATATGTATGTAATTTTAATAATAATTTAATAATTAATATAATATTTACAATAATAATGATGAAAAAAATTGAATATTTTATAAAAGCCTTTAAATTTTAGATAATTAATTTAGTCCATTAAACTAAAAGTTTATTTGTATTAAAAAAATCACTAATTTAGTCTTTTCTCTTTTTTGCCTTTTCCTTTTCCTTTTCTATTCCACCTGAGAAATCGTCCCATGTGGCTACCCAAAATAAAGTAAACTCCATATAAATGCATTCATGGATATTACTCATACCTTTTATAAAAACAAGTTAGAGAAAAAAACAAAGAAAGAAAAGAAAAGATAAGTTGATTAAGAAAAACAAATATTATAACTATTTAGATGATTAGTGGATAATTAAATTATAATAAATTTTATTATCTAAAAAATAAAAAAAACGTTTATAATTATAATAAATTTTATTATCTTAAAAACGCTTATAATTATCCTTGGATGGGGTGCCAATTGGATAACATATGCACTAAAGATTTAAATTCACATGCCGCCACCCTCCCATCCATATCTCGTAGGATGAGTGACATTCAAGACATTCAAGGCTCATATGCATAGGAGAGACAACATTTGGGATCTAGTTTAATGGCTCACCTCACGCAACAAAGTTGGAAGATTGAGATGGGTACGGGATGCATGAGCCAGGTGTTATAGCGTTATTAACCCCTTAACCCGTGGGACATCATCTCCTAGAGTTTACCTACCCAATTCATCCACTTTCATCATTTCCCCCCTGCGTTTCTAACCTAGTTTCCCTTCGATTGCACTTGTCCTTCCTCAAGCCTACAACCGAAAGGGTCGGTCGCCCTTTCTGGACTGCCAAGTCACGACCGAGTTGCTCTATTTGAGTGTTTAGGTCGCTACCGACCCTAGAAGCTCCATTTTTTTGACTTGGTTGCGATGGATGAGACCTTACTCTGATTTCTCGAGATTTAGTCTCGAGAAGGCTTCCATTATGAGCCTAAGGATCTTATCCTATTAACCATATGACCTTATCCCTAAAGTCCTATAAGAACCAATCAATTTCCATGGGAAAATGTAGTAGAAATAACTAGCAAGGTTACTCTAGCATTTTGGTGGCAAAGCTTGGGCAAGGAGCTTGGAAGAAAGACATCTCTTCAGTTTACACATGTAAGTTGTGATATCTCTTACTTGATTAATATAAGATATGATGGATGTTTCCCTCTAATTGATTATTCATGAAAGTTTGTGTGTTCATAGATAGAGAATTGATATATTGGTATGTTATGACATATTATCAAGTTTAGAAGCATCCTTTGTTCGTATCTATGTTCTTGTCTTAGGTATAGGAAGAACCTAAGGGAGCTCAGCTCCTGCTGGGTGTAAAATCCCTACAACAGATTGGCGACCATACTGGGGATATTTCCTTTTATGTGTTTTTCTTCCTTTTTTACAATGTTCTGATCTAATTTCCAGACTTTGTTGTGCTCTTTCCCAAGTTTAGTTGAATAAACCTCTATCTTGGATCTAATAGATCTCATCCTAGATATAGATTTTTCTTTTTTCTCTACATTGGTCGCACCTTCCCAGTGTGCATAGAGAGACCAAAGCCTTCCTGGTCATGTTTTTCCTCCTTCAGAGCGACGACCATCCCTGCTCCCAAGTCTACTAGGAGCGACCATACTCTTCAGTCACATTGTTCCTCTTACTGGGTCGTGACCCAATCACACTATCTCCCTTTGCAAGGATAATCAACCCCTTAAAACTTCTTTTTTGAAGAGTTATCCTTCAAAAAACTCAGCCAAATCCTTTACCATTGGTCTCCTTCAACATTCTAGACCTGTGTTAGGCATGTCTCCTTGATTTTGCTTCAAATTTTTTGAAATTTATGAAATTTATCTTCTTTTTGTGGCCATCTCATGTGATTGATAGGTACAAACAGGATCATATATTTTAATCCTTTCAGTCTAGTAGAAGGTTCTTCATAGCTATTTGAGAATATTTTTCGCAAAGTCTATCATTTTATTATACAAGTCTCTCTTTCATTAGTTTGAATGTTTGTCATTTCCCAAATCATTTGAGAACCTTTCAAACTATTGTTTATAATTAAAATATTTTTGTGTGCTTTAAGTTTGCATGCTTGGTTTTTTTCTCCCATCTTTTGCATTCATTTCAGAACATTGTTAATTTAAAGCAAAGGCGAAAGAATAATTTTTTGTTTCTGTTAGCACCAATTCTTGCAAGCGGGGTGTTTTTTCCTGATTTCAGACCCTTGATGTAGAATGTGAAGAAATGGGGTGTGAAAACCCATCAAATGCGTTCTATTCCAAGGCCATAGCCTAAGCACCGAGTATAGCCCACGGGATTAAGTCCATTTCGGGTTTAAAATCAAGCGAGCGAGCAGTCTGATTTCAACGACAAGGATCAATTAGCGAAGCAGATCGACGGTCGGCGGGAAATCGTAGTTAACAGAGTTGCGCCACAATTAGTGCGATGGATAGCACTTATATTAAATTCATCAAATGATCAGGACTGTCCATCTAGAGGGATGTGTGGCACGCGATTAGGATATGTTGCCACTTCGCCCATCGCAACCTTGAAGCACTTTTCTTTGCAACTGGGATCCCTGAGACGCGAAGTGTCGAAGGCTTCTCAGACCCGGGCCCACAGTATCAAGGAGCAGTCTCAGTCATCCATCCAAAGGGACACATGGTGCGCGATTAGGCTCCTCGCCTTTTTTCCCATCGCGACTTTGAATCCCAAGGAGCAGCCTCTTCTTATCCCCGAGACGCGAAGTGCCAAAGGCGTCCTAGACCCAGGCCCACAGTATCACGGAGTAGTCTCAGCCGTCCATCCAAAAGGATGCGTGGTGTGCGATCAAGTCA
>JASDQU010735823.1:74098-88894 GCA_032191745.1 Picea mariana | reverse complement strand
AGCTAGAGTGATTTCGTCCTGGGTCTCTAACCATTTGATCATCCATTAAACTTATCGTGACATAAAACTGATGGGCGTTGGGCTCTGCTCCTGTCACAATCCAAGAGTGACTTCTGACGCTAACAATTTCAATTCTCATAAATTTTTAAAAAATAAAATAAACATAAAACATTTCATTTAGATTTCTTTAAAATATCATTGCAACAATTTGTGCTTGGTTGGGAATTTCGTAAATCATTCTATGAGTTTGGTTGAAAAAATTGTCCTTTTGTCTCATTTGCAAGAATACATATGAATAGGTATGCATTAGGGTGTTTTCTTACATAAAAATAAAAAAGAAAGATGCTCTTCTCCCTCTCATAAATAGGATTCATCGAAAGGACAATTGTTGAAATTTCATTCCTTTGCATCCATTTGGAGTCAAGTCCTTTCACATCTTAAGTTTCACTTCCACAAAACCTTTTGACTAAATAACAACTTAGAAAATGAACACGCATTAATAAAATTAACTAGACTTTTTATTTTCTAAGAACACCAACAATAGTCTAGGTATAGGGTCTTTGGACTAAGATAAGTGAGTAAATTGTCCAAGACCACGAACACAAACCATATAATACTAAAGAGTGCTTAAACTCAACTTCCGTATAGGCATATCCGGGAACCCCCTCTCACACAGGGGATACACACGAGGTCGTGTGTGGCTTGGAAATGTAGATTACCCCTTTGAGGCTTAACCAAATGTAGTGGAATGATAATATATTAGGGATTCTTCTTGAGAATCAGTTGTTTCCATTTGGTCTCAGAACTTTGTGAATGCCAAATCCATTCAGGGTCCTCTAAAGGTTTTTTCGATCCTCTTGTTCTCACTCCTCTTGAGGAATTTCGGACTTGATATCCTGCCCATACTGTCGAACCCAAATGTCGACTGTACCTGCCGGGAGGCTAACTGTGAGTTGGTGACCTTAGTTTCCATTATATTTAGAGCTCTTGCACAAGGTGAAGACAGAGGGGAGTCTTTGTTGTACTTGGATCAGACGTTGGTCAAACTCACTTGGGATCCTTGGAGGGAAACCCACGGATAGACCGTCAAGGAGCTTGCACGAATGTGTAAGTCTGTTAAGAAGGACACCAACGTAACTAATCCACCCACTTATCCCCGCCCGTTATCACATGTTCCCATGATGTTGGAATTCATCACCAATTAGTGTGCTCATGGCAAGAATCTTTGGTGTGTTTGTTTGATTCCTAGATTTCTTAGTGTGTGTTGTTTATTTTCTTTAGTTGGCTTTAGTACTATCATTTCTCAATACTGGTCGATCAAAAATTGCATAGATCTCAGAGGATGTGAGGTTTTCCTCCACTACATTATGCACTTTTGCCTCCCAACTCACCCAAAGACCACCTTCAAGAGGAATTCCACGAGGAAAACCACTTTGAATCCAGAAGTGTTGTTACCCCTGTGATTGAATGCCCAGAAGGAGATAACTTTTGAGAGGGATTTTTACTCCCTGCAAATCCACCCTTCACTGACCCTTTCAATCCCCTCCTTCAGGTAAACTCTGTCGGAGAAACTGAAATCAGTATTGATTACCCTCATCTACCACGTGTACCTTGTGAAGACGTCGTGAGCATGGAAACTGAGCAGTTCCATTTATCCAAAGGTTACATCACACCACCACAGGTTTCTGGTCCATATGACCCTATGCAAACCCCTGAAAAATCCCACGACATGCCTCTTCACGCACCCCTTATCCCTCCATATCCGGTATCTCCCATATGTTTCAAAATTCTTTCCCCCATTCCTCCCCCATACACTCTACACCATAAAATGCTAAATCGAACATTTCCACAACCCAAACATCAACATTGACATATGTATCATATGTTTTCCCCACCATTGTACCGCCAACTTCAAGAACACAAAATTTTACACCCCCCACTCAAGGGAAACCTTTCTTTACCCCACTGTTCTTAGGAGGTGATCCCAACCAATTTGGACAAAAACCTTCAACGGGAGGATTACCTCCCCAAGGAAATCAACAAATGGGTTTTGTCCAACAAACATCCATGAGCCAACCTTTCACTAAGGGATAACACCTGTACTCAAGGAAAATATCTGGCCAACACCTTGTCGGGGGGCAACCCTTGACTTCCAGATCATTTTTAATGGGGACATATCCTACTATCAGGAGCATCGATTAATCAAAGCCACAATCCTTGATCAATTATTAGTTGATTGGTTCACCAAGTCTCTTTTTCCACCTATCACTCGAGATGTCTCCATGGGAGGCGTTGTCACCGAGGAACAACCCATCAGTCAAGCCCAGTATTTAGACTTGGTATACTCTCAATCAGGCATGTTATATGACTTGATTCCCCATGCTTCTCAACTGTTGAATGATCCCACCAAGCCTGCACCTAGACCCCACGTCGATGGTATGATCGGCCTTGTTTCTACTGATACATTTGGTTAGATGACTGGGAAACACATTCAATAAAATAAGCTACCAATCCTAGCTTATATATCCATACAAACACTCCAATGAAGCCCCCTTCCCAAACCCCCGAGGTTAATTCAGTGCAGTCAACCGCACCCAAAAACCCACAACAATCCATAAGAAAAAATAAGGGTAACAATAATAAGAAAAAGAAAACCCCTTATGAGTAGTCAGGCCCCAAGACACAAGAAAACAATGACGAGGGTAAACCTAAATGAAAGGCCAAATATCCCTGCATGATTTGTAAAGAGGATCATTTCACCAAATATTTTCCTTGTCTTGTTGAAATCCATCAATATCGTGAACGAGGCCCATCCTCTTCTACACCTACAGTATTAACAAATCCTTCCCCCCAGGCAACAACAATTGGTTTTGCAAACACAACAACCCCCACCTGGGGCAACCCTGAATCCTCGTCTGTAAACATCTTAATGGTTAAATCTGCATCTATATCTACTAGAGCCAATAATTATGATTCTCTAGAAGGTGATTCTTTACCCAAGGATTCCCCCGCATCCAACCCACCTAATGGCCCTCTCACACTACAGAAGCCATCTATAAAATTTTCCTTACACCCTGCAAAGGGAGTACTTGGTCATACTACACATAATCCTAATGTTCAGGCAACCCAAGACTACAGTATAGTAGAATATCTCACCCAAGCCCCTTTTTCCATGTCATCACTTGAAGTACTACAACCCTGCCCCGCACAATATAAATAGTTATTATCAACCATTGGTGGAATTGACCCCGCAAAATCTAATGTTATTTCTTTCGACCCAAGTTGCAATGATTCCCGCCTATCACACCAATTAGCATTACAAATCAATGTCATCTCTTAATAAAAATGTCTTCCGAACAGTGCTTGATGAAGGCACTGCAACTTGCATTATGTCCTTGACATGTTGGAAAGCTCTTGGTTCTCCTCAACTTATCACATCAGAAACCATCTTGAAATATTTTGATGGTCATTTTTCAAACCCCACGGAATTCTCCCCTCATTACCCGTTGAACTCGCGAGAAAAACCATTTCGGTAGAATTCAAGGTAATTGATGCCACAGTTGACTATAATTTGCTTTTATGTCACACATGGTTTTACACCATGAATGTTGTTGTGTATAGTGTCTTTCGACCTGTTAAATTCCCCCATAAAGGGAAGATAGTCACTATAGACCAACTCAAATTTTGTACCCCAGATGTGCGAATAAATCCTAATGAAAATGTCCCTTTTATAGGAGAGTCTTCTTTGGGATGTGAAAGCATCAGGGTCAGTCTTAACCCCTCATTAATGGGGACTTTTCCCCTCCCTCCACCAGATTTATCTCCAACCATCTCCATCAATATGATCTCTGTAGTTGTCGGAACACCCATCGGTTGCAATGACCCCTCAGTGATCCCTCACCCATCTAATATGGAGTCTTATGGAGACACTATGCCACTCTCACCAATCGAGATGGTGTATTCAGTCATACAATCTATAGGAAAATATCATGATTCTCATTCTAGTCTCCTACTGGATGAGGAACTACATTTGTTTTCCTCTCCCTCTTGGGATACCAATGTTTCACCGTCCCATGAATTTCTCAACATCATCCTTCCTTCGGACAAAGATATTATGGAAGTCATGAATTTACAAGATAAACCTTTAGAGGATTTCAATCATCGATCCTCTAGTGCTTTTGTACTGTATGTATTATAGTATGTTATGGTTGATTTTGTTTTCCCTTTATGTGGCAGTCTTTTTCAATCTTCTTATCCTACTTAATGCTTGAGATGCAGATGTTGTTATCTCCCTCGCCCTATTTTGGATACGCGAATGGAGCTAGTCATACCTCCCGAAACATTGCTTCTATTGTTAGGGTGATTATTTCACCCACCAATGATATAACCAACTATGGGGGAATCTCTCTAGGCTCTACAATGAAAAATGTTGCATAATTTAGTGTTGTCATTGAACTTCTGACCGAAGCATCTGCTTTGGTAATACATCACCTGATAGTATACCTAGATTCCTAGCTTGTCGTTTCACACCTCAACTTGAATTATTATATTCAACATCCTATCCTTTTTTAGAAATATTTAAGGGTATGACTCTTGGAACGATCATTTCATTTGATCTCTTATGAATATATACCAAGACAATTCAATTATTTAGCTAATTCATTAGAAATTTATTTTTTGAATTGGCATCTACTTCATTAAAAAGAATCACATTCAACATTCACTGTATAAACCATTTCATCACATATATATAAGTAGAAATCACAAATCCATATGTCCATATATATATATATATATAAAGTATCCAAAACTAGTATAACATAACAAAATTGGTCTTTCCTCCCATACATCTGCAAAACAAAAATGCACCATCACACTAAAGAGCACTAGTCATCACAAGGATCCCTCTGGTCATTATAGAAAATGAATTCTTGCGCGATCTTTCGCAGAAGGCGCCCAAATTGGTTCCCCACACCTACTATGTTCCTCTACATACACAAAGGTATATCGTCCATATGTGGAACTGGGATGCCCACAGTCAAACGCTGGAGATTCGCCTCAAGATCTTCCAAGAGCTCTGCATCAACTCCCCCACCATGGTGTTCTATGTCAATACCAATTTGTTCACCTCACCTATTCAATAGCGAGATACCTGCTGGACATGCTGGTGCACAATCTTCCCATCAAAAATCATTTGTTATGTTACACAAAAAAAAATTCATATATCATAAAATCCCAAAAACATTAAAAATACCAAATATATATATATATATATATATATATATATATATATATATATATACTAAAAATTTATCTTTCTTACCGAACTCATCACTAAACCTTTCCACACCGTGATATGCATAATCATCTATCACCATTATTTGGTGATCCCACCATCATAAAAATTTTGCATCAAACTGGAATTGTGTTACCCCCCCTGAGACAATAGATTTGTCCATTTCTTCATTGTTGGATCTGTGTACCCAACATTTGCCATCACATCCCATGGACATGATGTAGGCACTCGCTCGAAGAAGAAAGATAATAAAATGGATCCATAACAAAATTTATTTTGTCGACCCAACCTACACTTGGTCAACTGGTCCTTCACGTTTTCCAACATTGCGGCACACCGGTTATATACTGTAGGAGACATAATCATCGCTGCATAATCTACTTGGCTCCTTGAAGCCAAGTGCGACCCAATACTCCTCGTCGCCCGTGTAATGGTGAGTAAAATTGTTATTAAGGTCAAGTCCACTACCTAACTAATTGGCATCTTATTGTTTCTCTTATGCGTACCTGGGTGAAAATAACGTTCCACATAGTCATCCACCCACTCTGCAACACCTCTCTTCCCATCTACCAGAACCACGGTGGCACCACGATGGGAAAATTTTGTCAGAAAATATATATCCTCCATCTCCAAGGTTAATAAATGGTCTCGTACCACAAAGTGTTTTCAATTTGCATGCCACATATTGACCAAATTCTGTAACATGGTTGGTTGAGCTCGCATGTTTTGACAAAGGAAGAATTTCAACAACTCACAATTTCTCAAATCATTTAGAGTGAGAGGATCATCCATTACAACATTATCATTCACTTCATGTTCGCATTCTCTCCACTCCAACATTGTTTCTCACACCTGCCATAGACACCAAAAACTTTTAGAACCCATTCACATAAAAATATTCATAATTTTTTTTCAAAAATATCAAAAAACAAAGTCGGTCGCGACCCTCATGATGAGATAGGGCAATCGGTTGAGACCACTTCATTCGATCGCGACCACCTTTGACCGATAGTACGATCATTCGCGACCATACTGGTCGGTCGCCCTGCAAATATACCCTGGACATGATCGATCATGACTTCCTCTTAAAGACAATGCGACCGAACTATTTGGTCACACCCTGCAAGGAGGCCAGTCGCGACCACACATACTCAAAAATTTTGAGGCTTTCCATTCACAAACAAATGCATGGAATACAAAAATACAAGATGGGTTTTGTAAGTTGAGGTCCAACCTGTTGTTTGTTGGGTGAAAGGTGTAGGATATGTGGTTCCATGCTCTATAATCACCGCTCCAAATTTGGACAAGAAAAGGGCTCTTGCCCATATATGGCTTCATTTTAACCCTGTTCACACTATAACTAGCTCTTTTTCTTCATTTTTCGCTATTTATCATTTTAATTGCTCTTGGAACCACATACTTATCCCATTTTTTTCAGGGACACTATAGACATAAGCTATTAGCCTTTAAATACAAATTTGCAATTTCAAAATCAAATTGGGTATTGGCACATGGATGAGAGTAGACACCATCATGTGTTTCTTTAATGTTGAAACTTCTGCAGATAATTCTCAAACATTCATAAAATCTCAAACTTCTTGCAATTAAACTCGCCATTCTCTATTGTGATATATTGCCTTTTATTTTGTCTTTACATTCTTATACATATGATTTACATTCTTATCCATTTTATGATTGTGAAAGAGACTTATTTGGTATTAGTTACCCAAAATTATGTTTATTTTGCATGTAATTGAATTTATTGATCTTTCACTTTCTCACACATTTCTCTTATATTAACCATATATTAATCGACTATTGATTCTTCAACAAAGATGACTATATTCTATATATCTTATTTTCATTTTGCAAGTAATTGATTCCATTGTTCTTCTCTTCTTTTCGTACACTTTTATACCTTGTATATTTTTCAGTGTTTCCTTTCCCCTACTTTAGGGGTATGCTAGTTTATTGTTGCATTCTAGTCAGTTGATAGATCTAAGAATGCTTCAACATCTATCAGGGGGAAAAAGGATTAACATAACACATTTATATTTTGTTTAAATATCAGTGTCCTATGATCTATAAGTGCATGTGAGCCATGATTCGAAAAACATCCCTTCAAAAAAGAAAAAGAAAATATATCCTTCAAAATTTCAGATCTATACGCAAATTCCAATGTTCTCGAACGTATTTAGTGGCCGGCCATACATGATTCAATTTTCATCCTGGATATTTCTTGAGATAATCTAAAATACCAATCCAACTTAACTTCCCACCTACAATGATAAATCCTTTACTGAAAGAGAAACTCTAGTAGAAAACCCATGAGCATCGAGAAACATTGTCATCTTGTTATGGGATCTATATGTTAGATATGCGCTAGTCCGTTGGATTTTTTCGTTAGATCTCTGCCAGGTGGTGGTGCATTTTTGTGCCCATTATATCAAGCAGTGATATCTGTGCCAAGTGGAGCATTTGCGTCTATCGGATCAATCCATCATATCTTTGCTAGGTGATGCATTTATGACCATCCGATATTCCTCTCAAATGAATTCCACATGGCTCATTTAACACTATCAGATGTGGAGCCACATGGCATGCCTCCAGTGCTTAGATCTGGCTATTGGATGTGTGCCATATGGAAGGCCTCTAGCTATCAAATATGGTCGTCGAATGTGTGCCACATGCCAGGCCTCTAGTCCTCGGATCTGTAAATCTAATGTGCACCATGTGGTAGGCCTCTAACTCTCAGATCTAGTCCTTAGATGTGCCCCACATGGCAGGGATCCAACGCTCAAATTTTGCCATTGAATGTGTGCCACGTGGCAGCCTTGTAGCCCTCTGATCTGGCCATGGGATGTGCTCCATGTGGAAGCTCAGTAGTTCTTGGATATGTTCGTCGGACGTCCGCCACATGGAAAACATCATCCCTTGGATCTGGTCATGGGATGTGCGACATGTGATAGGCCTACAACTCTCGTATCTGACTGTTATATATCTACAACATGGCATGCCTCCAGCCCTCGGATCTAGCCGTTGTATGTGAGCTATGTGGTAGGCCTCTAGACCTCAGATCTGGCCGTCAGATGTGCACCACGTGGAAGGCCTCCAATGCTTGGATCTGGCCGTTGGATGTGAACCACGTGGCAGGCCTCCTACCCTTGGATATGGCCATTTATTATGCACCAATTGGTAGGCCTCCAGCCCTTAGATCTGGTCCTTGGATGTGCGCCATGTGGTAGGCATGCAGCGCTCAGATATGGCCATCGAATGTGTGCCACGTGGAAGGCCTCCAACTCTCAGATATTTCCATTGGATGTGTGCCACATGGAAGGCCTCCAGTACTTGACTCTAGCCATCTAATGTGCACCACATGGCAGGCCTCCAACTCTCATATCTGGTCCTTAGATGTGTGCCATGTGGCAGGCCTCCAACACTCAGATATGGGCATCAGATGGGCACCACGTGACATTCCTACAACCCTCTAATCTAGCCATGGGATGTGCATCACGTGGAAGGCTAGCAACACTCGTATCTAGTCGTCAGATGTCTACCATGTGGAAAACATTAGCCCTCGTATCTGGTCATGGGATGTGTGACACGTGGTAGGCCTGCAACTCTCGGATCTGGTCGTCAAATGTCAGAAACATGGAAAGCCTCCAAACCTTGGATTTATTCATTGTATATGCATCATGTGGCAGGCCTCCACCCCTTGGATCTGGTCCTTATATGTGTTCCATGTGGTAGGAATTCAATGCTCGGATCTGGCCATTGGATGTGCACCACATGGGAGTCTTATCCCATGGATCTGACCATCTAATGTGCTCCACGTAGCAGGCCTCCAAAGCTCRGATTTGACCATCGGATGTGTTCCACATGGAAGTCCTCCATCCCTTAGATTTGGTCATGGGATGTGTGCCACRTGGAAGGCCAATAGCCCTCATATCTATTCATCGCATTTCCACCGCATGGCAGGCCTCCAGCCCTCAGATTTGGTTGTGGGATGTGCGACACATAGGAGGCCAACAACCATCGGATCTGGTCATCGAATGTGTGCCAAGTGTTGACAATAAGACGACTAGGTTGGCATACTATATGACCAAAATGGTATGGATCGATTATTAACATGGCATGGGGAATGATCGATTATCGATGCAAGGCTGAATGCGAACTGTAGGTGAGGTACAAACCCTATGAGATAAAAAACTGAAAATGGCCATAGACTAGGATACTAGTGTAGGGTCTTGAGATAGTCGGGTAGGTAATGTAACATAAATGCCATGGGCCATTGTCCCTTTCCACGACCATGAACTAGATTTCTAGTATAGGGAAAATTCTAGGAAATGAATGCTTGATAATTTCATTGCCGCACGATTGATGAGAGCAAGCAACAGGAGAAAGGAGATTGTGGTTCACGGTGTAATTTTGTGTCAGTTATTGCGGTGTCGGTGTTGAAGGTCCTCGTCGGGAGATAGGCTAATCATCACATTTCTCTTTACGCAAAATAGAAATCATTTTTCTTATTGTATACAATCCAATCTGAGACAAAGTTTAAAATCGAAGTTGACCAAGCAATACAAATATCGACATTCGATAAACACATAGAATGAAATCTCTTTTTCGAAGAGGTGTAATTATTATTTTCATGCTGCTTTATCTTACCATTATATTATTTCAAAGTGAGATTGAAGAGGCCCTATAAATATTAACTTGATTAGACATGCTTGGAATCCATGTCGTCATAATTATGAAATAATTTTACAATGGTTTCAATGCGAGTCACATAGAATTTTACAGCATAAAATTTTGTGTAAAAGGAAACAATGTTAGAGGTAATTCTGGATAAGCTAATATGTCATGATAGCATATAGTGTTTGAAAAGGAAAGGAAATGGTCCTAAAATAAAAATATAGAAATATGCGAGTGTATTATGATAGATGACTATACAGGCATGATATCTGACCATCTAATAATCTCAATGTATTATTAAAAAACTGATTATATAGTCATTTACTTCGAGATGAGATTTTTCAACAATTTACCATCCATATATATATATATATATATATATATATATATATATATATAATTTGGATGGTGGATGGTAAATTGTTGAAACAAATCTCATCTTCAAGTCATGCAATTATGATAATTCATCTTTTCTTACAACCATCAAATGTGATGCATGTGTATCTATAATTGATATTTATTCTTGTATAGATAATTCAATTGCACTTGATTGAATACTTGAAAGTATTTATAACTAAGTATTTATCGTCTTTTTGTACTGTTGGACAATTTTGTTGTACAATTTTCCTCACAACTGTGTTTAAAAATTGTAGTCTTATAACAAAGAAAAGGGTTGAAATAAATAAAGAGTTCACCTTTTACTAATCATGTAGGTGGTGCGAGAGAGGTTGTTGTAAGTAATCTCATCAAACAATCTTGCGGAATTCTATGTCTTCAAGATAGCTAATAACTCTCATATACAAATTCTGATTATGGTAGGGGATTCAAAGACAATGATTGAAAACTTCCACAACATATTCCATGACACAACTAGGCATGGATTGAAAAATTTCTATTTCCTCTAGCCTTAGCTATAACTAAAATATCCTTAAGGTCTTCATCTAATTTCTCTTTTTCCAAATTCACCCCTTCCATATGGTACCTATTATTTTCTCACAATAATATCCTCATGTCATGTCATATAGTTACCAGACGGTATTTGTTTTTCCAAATTCAGTGTAGCTTTTCTTTAATTACGTCTTTTTCACAATAATTGTGTTTTATTTTTTAAAGATAATTTTTTTATTATTATAATATTAAGTGTTTTTTAAGATAATTAAATTTATTATAATTATAAGTGTTTTTTTTTTTATAAATAAAAAGATTTTATTACCTCATAATGTTATCACAACCATACATAGTGGGACAATGTCTAAAGACTAGCAACCTTTTTCTCCAAACAAATGGAAATTGGAACATGTGGTTGCATGATTTAATGTTTGGACAAGTGMTAAAAAATGCCACCTGATCCACCAAACAAATGGAAACTTGAACAAGCAGAGGAGAGTGTATCGGTCTGAGCAATTTGAGAGATCCCTGGACATGGAAATTAAAATTCCTACAACATTTTGACATTTATAGTGCATAAAAACAAAAAGACTAAGCAATATTAAGTTGTGGAAGAACCCATGAATCCCTTGTCGCTATGAGTGCTTGTTATAGAATAATTCCCCCTATGGACAAGTGAATCTTCCCTTGGAGTACAGACCCCTCTACCAATATAGAAAACTACCTTTGGACACTACCATTCCTATAGATAAATTATTCCCATCGAAAAAGAGAGAAGGCGGGATAGTATGATGTACCTCACTTTTGAAGTTTGTCCACGTTGCTCCAATCCATGAGTTCCAAACAATACCTACAATGGATGACAAGAGACAAACAACTATATCCTACTCTAATGGACTAGACAAATCAATCTATCTATGAAATATTAAAACAAGCATAGACAAGTACATGTAAACACATACTAGAAGGAAATAGGCCAAGTATATTGATGAGAACTTTAAAAATACACTTATCTGAGGAGTCCAGTCAAACAAGGAGTCTAGGAAATAGGCCAAATACTCTACTACAATGTTACCTTAGGAGTCCATTTGAACAACGATTGGATCGAGAGGAACTGACAAAGATGGTTTGACAGGAAGGGTGGAACCTTCCTCAACCGTAACTAAGGCTCTCTCAGGATTTGCTAGCAAAGGAGTAGTAGCACTCTGAGCGTCTGAATGATTTTCAACCTCTTCATGGTAAGTGTCATCAAGTGAGTTAGGAGGTAAGGGTTCATAGCCTTCTGGAGGAAACCCTTGCATCCTACATGATCTACGAAGACCTTTATTGGCCACAGTACCAATTTGTAAGACAACTTAAAGTAAACAAACATCACTCGCTAAAAAATCTATAAAACCAACAAGCAAACAATGCCTTCTCTAAATGATCGTACTAGTTGGTGATGAAATCCAACATCATGTGATAAAAGTGATAAGGGGCTAGGATATGAGTGGGTGGATTAGTTATGTTGACAACATGCATAACAGACTTACACCTTGGTGCAAGCTTCCTCACGGTTTTACCCATGGGTTACCCTCCAAGGAGCCCGAGTGAGTTTGACCAATGTCTGTTCCAAGTATAGAAAATACTTCCCTTCGCCGTCACCTCGTGTAAATACCCTAAATATTGTGGCTACTAAGAATACCAACTCGCAGTCAACCTCTGGGAGGGTACAATCAACATTCGAGTCCGAATATATGGGAAGGATGTCAAGTCCTAAATTCTTCAAGAGAACTGAGGACAAGTGGACTGGTAAACTCCATAGGACCTTGAATGGATTCAAAATTCATGAAGATCCGATACCAAATGAAAATAGTTGATCCTCAAGAAGAACCCCCAATATACAATCTTACTACTATGAACGGTTAATCCTCGGAGGGATAATCTTTGTTTCTCTCTCGAACGCAACCTTGTTTTTAAGCCTTGGGTGAGAGGGGTATCCGAACTATGCTTATACGAAAGTTGGATTTACACTCCCTATCGCAAGATTCTTTGTTTTTCTTGAATGCTTTGAAGATTTATTCTCACATACTATTCCAAATCTCTAGTTCTAGTCTAGTGTTGGTGTAAATATCTTAAGAATAAAAAGTTTCTAGTTTGATTTTAATTAGCGTTCATTTTCATGGTTGTTTGTTACACAAAGGTGAATGATAGTGAAATTGATGATGTTTGATACTCGACTCCAAAAAAGATGAAAAAAATGAGATTCAAACTTCCTTTTCAATGAACTTCTAGCTACGGGAAGGAGAAAATTTTATTTTCTTTCACTAACAAGCACTTAAGAATGCAAAATTTTATACAATTTCATTCTCAGCAAGCATTCAAACAATTTTCCAAATTACAAAGAAAACTTTTCCAATATTCAAAACCAATGCATGCAAGTATCTTTTTGTTTGATTGCAAATGTAAATTGAATAATTCCTCTAATGCTTCTTGCTTTCACTAATAATGAAAAATGACTTCACTACTGTGATTTGAAAAAGAGGAAGCAAAAGTACACAAACAAAGACACTCTCAATAGTCAATAAGAGACTAAAAGAAGAACATACTATCCACTGAAAGAAAAACACCAAAAAGAAAAAAATCAGACTTAATAGCCTTCCGAAATTGAGTAATGGATCAAAGACAAAGGAAACAATGCTAAGATCAATCAATTTCCTTATGAAAACCTCTGATCAATCATATAATCGAAAAGAGCAACAAAAAGAAACCAATTTTGAGAGAAACGATTGATTTTGCAATAAGGAAATACAAAACAAACCCAAACAATACTAAAAGAATGAAAAAGCAACAAGTTTTAAGACAAACAGAAGACAAGATCTGACAGAATAGGATCTGAGCGAGAGAGAAACACCTAAGAAATATTCCTAGTAAGCAAACATTCAACAATTCTTCAAAGCAAGAAAAATCGACGCTCTGGTAATCACAACACCAGAGCACTACAATGCTCCCTAATACACTTTGGGGGAGCGATGATCAAGCTATCAACATTGACTTAAACTGGAGAGGGTGCTAGTTCTGAGAAAAGTTTTAGAAAAACCCAGAAAACTCAAAAACTTAGGGAAATTCAATCAGAGACTATGTAAGACAACTTAGCAAAGATGCAAATATGTAAGGATATATTAAATAAGAAAATGGGATCTAAATATAAACAAAAGGCAAGGACCAACCAAGGAAAGAGAAAAGAATGAAATTTCTCTCCCCAGTGGAGTCGCAAATTTATGTTACAGAATAATTCCCCTGCGGAGAGGTGAATCTTCCCTTGGAGTACAAACCCCTCTACCAAAATAGAAAAATACCTTTGGACACTTCCATTCCTATAGATAAATTACTCCCATTGAAAAAGAGAGGAGGGATAGTATGATGTACCTCAATTTCAAATTTTTTCCACGCTTCTCCAATCTGTGAGTTCCAAACAATACCTGCAGTGGATGATAAGAGACAAACAACTATCTCTTACTCTAATGGATTAGACAAAATCGATCTATCTATGAAAGATTAAAACAAGCATAGACAAGTACATGTAAAAACATACTAGAAGTAAATAGGCCAAGTATATTGATGAGAACTTTAAAAATAAACTTACAACCTTCATATGATGTTGCAAAAGCCTCTCCAAGTCCTCCTCGCCCAAACCATTGCTCGAAATATCCACGATCAAAATAACAATGCTTTGTTGATTATTTCTTCCTCCTTTGTTCACCATGAGAATGCCTCCATTTATAGGCTTTGAGAGGCTCAGCCACCTTGGTTATATTTTGGATTAGTTGAGGATATGACTCCATCAGTTGTGATATCTCCCTTAGATGCAGCCTGAGGGTTAGAATCAAGCCAAACCAACTCGATCCATCCATTGTTGTCCTTAGAGAAAAGGGGGATTT
>JASDQU010735823.1:61685-74078 GCA_032191745.1 Picea mariana | reverse complement strand
CTCAAAGTATGGCCGCCAATAAATACTCTACGTTTATGTTTCCAAGTCTCATGTCGTGCCTCAGTGTTCAAGGTAAGTTTTCGCCTCAAGAGTCAACCATCTACAAAATTGTCAGTCTCCATACCTGTGTCAGTCTGTGTTCATCTGCTATATTTTATCACATTCGATGGATTGTACTAGGGTACCTTGGGAGTTATTTACATCACTGGTGATTTTCCTCGCACTTGTTAACAGTTTACCTCAATGATCAGTAATCAAGTAGTTTCTACCATGTTCGACATCAAAACATCTATTCACATGGCTAGATTCATACCACATCGGGAATTACTATTGTCTTGTGCCCAAAACAACTTGATTTTATAGGAATTTGAGCAGAGTTCTCTCAATGACCTTGTAACAACCAATGAGATTAGTCTTTATTCTTTCTCGCACTCACAAATACATGAGAATGTAACCGAGTATATTTTTATCATTTTTTTGGACTCGTAAAGGTTATACGAAAAAGAAATCCCCAAAGGAGTCGTCAATTTCTTTTATGGAATAATTCCCCTGCAGACATGTGAATCTTCCCTTGGAGTACATACCCCTCTACCAAGATAGAAAACTACCTTTGGACACTACCATTCCTATAGATTAATTATGCCCATCGAAAAAGAGAGTAGGAGGGATAGTATGATGTGCCTCACTTTCAAATATTGTCCACACTGCTCCAATCTACGAGCTCCAAAAAGTACCTGCAATGGATCACAAAAGACAAACAACTATATCCTGCTCTAATGCATTAGACAAAATCGATCTATCTATGAAATATTAAAACAAGCATAGAGAGGTACATGTAAACACATACTAGAATAAAATGGGCCAAGTATGTTGATGAAAACTTTAAAAATACACTTACAATCTTTAGATGGTGTTGTAGTAGCCTCCCCAAGTCCTCCTTGTCCAACACCTTTCTCAAAAGATCCACGATCAAAATAACAATGCTTTGTTGATTATTTCTCCTCCTTGTTCACCATGAGAATGCCTCCATTTATAGGCTTTGAGAGGCTCAGCCACCTTGGTTATATTTTGGATTAGTTGAGGATATGACTCCATCAGTTGTGATATCTCCCTTAGATGTAGCCTGAGTGTTAGATTCGATCCGAACCAACTCGATCCATCCATAGTTTTCCTTGGAGAAAAAGGGGGTTTCTTCCAATATTTTCTCCACCAATTCAGTGCTCCCTTACAATGGGTAACAAATCACTACAACACTCCCTGCTATATAGACAAATATCACTAGCGCTCCCTGCATATGAGTAGGGGAGCGTTGATCTTCCAAAAGTTGTTAAGATGACCAATTCTCATAGAAAAACACTTTGTTTTGACTATCAAATCATGGGGTATCTTCTTCTAACATGATTTAGGGGTTGTATCGAGTGTTTTCATGGTATCGTTCATGATGTGACACTTACGTGACGAGAATGTGACAGTTACGACACTTGCGACAAAAATGTGACATTTACGACACTTATGACAATGAGAATGTGACATTATCGAAGTGAGGAATTTTGATGTGTAACACCGGCTTATCATGATCATGGGTATTTAGCAGTATGACATTACCATCATCTAGTCACCAAGCCAGGGTAGTGGCTCCCAGTTACACAACTGAGAGAAAGGGGGTCTCATCACAAGTCAACCTTCTCATTTCCGCAAGGTATTTGTGAGTGACGTTGTCATTATCTAGACACCATTCCAAGACAGTGGCCTTCAACTCGTTCCTTAAAACATGAAAGAAACAAATAATGGAAAGAAGATGGGTTTGGAAAAAATGCATTGCAAACAAAGGTGCCACACACCCTCTACAAAGGCACACATGAATGAGATAATATGAGCCCTTGTATGTCATGAAACTCAATGAACTATGAATTATATACCCCTTCCACCTCATCATCCATTGCATGACCTTGAAAAGCCATCCTTGGGAGCATCACCTACTTGATGGATTTGGTTTACACAATAGGACTCTTATGATACACCTCCCATACTTAAACTTGGTCAATTGTATAGGGTTTTGAGCATTTGTTTAATTTTGTTGAGGTAGTTTTGATGCACATGTTTCGGTGCCTTGGTTATTAGACCTGGTTTACTCTTATCATGATATCTTTGACTTGAGATATTTGGAGGGCATACCATTTTGTTTTGCAAGACCTTGCTTGGTGGCCAGTTTTGGAAGAACAAGCCTAGCTTAGGCTTCCATGGGGAAAGAAGCCCACCAGATGGATTCCTAGGGCCCACATACTGGATCATGATGACTTGCTTTGGAGGCCTAGAAGAAAACATGGAAGACATGACCTAGCCACTTATGGAGGCTTGACGTCACCTAGAGGGCTAGGGTTTGGTGGTGAAGGTGTTGTTGGATGACATGTGGCATATTTTGAAGGAGGGAGACTTGAAGGCCATCAAGAGAAGACTTGGATGAGTGACAGTGGCCTTTGGAGGCCTAGCCATGCATATACTACCCCAAAAACTTCTTCAAAGTGCCAAAATGTCCCCTAAAGGGGTGACGTCACCTTATTCTAGGGTTTCTTTTATGTAAAAGTGAACTTTAATATGAATTGTTTAATATTTTTTTGATGCAAGGGGTAAGATAAGGGTTGTTGATGTTTTTGACCCCTTATCTTATGTTTTACCCTTGCTAAGTAGACAAGCTATGTGATAGAAATTTTGTATAAATAAAGATCATGAAATCTCATTTTGAATCATAACTCTCCCATTGTGAAGAGCTAAGGACTGAAATTTCCACTACCTTCAAGATTTTTGTTCTCTTATGCTATTGTATGGTGATCTCTTCGGTTATGGACTACATGATGATGATGCGCAAGCTCTTGGAGGTCTTTTCTAGCTATTGTGGTGGTTTATCTTGGTATCTTATGGTTTATCTTGTTGTTATTTGGATTGGTAAGGCATTTTATTTGTTGCTATCATTTGTAATTCAAGCTCAAGGTTGATTGTTCCTAAGGCTAGGTAGGGAGTATAAGTGAATACACCCCTAATTTATCTCCACCATAAATTTAAGCATAGAATTATTGTTTGCAAGGGTTTGCTAAGGAAGTATAAGGATATACACCCCTTAGTTTAAACCCTAGCTAAGTTACTTTCCTTGGGAAATAAGAGGATTTATACCCCCAAGGAGGTAGTAGTTCTATCTCTTTAATTTTTGACCCCATTAACCCATTAGTCAAAGGCACTAGTCGTTGTAATGGAGAAATAAAACATTGCATTGGTAAACGTGAAAATTTGAAATCTTGAAGTTCTCTCACTTAGATATTGTTCCTTGAGCCTCGGGCTATCTTGCCTCATTGATTTGTCCCCTTTCACCCACTAAAACTTGCTGCTGTAATAAAACTAACCTACAGCCATTAGGGTTGCAAAGATCTAACCCTCTAAACCTAGATAAATCCTAAACTAACCCTAGAAATCAACTATAAATTCTCCCTAACAAACTACTAACCCTAGCGCACTTTTTGGGCTAATTTATTGTTATTTTTGTTGGTTAAAATTTATGTTATAATGCTTGGATTACTACATCCATAAGGCTGATCAATATCACTGTAGTAAACTTTTTGTGATAGCCTTTATTTTATGCTAAAGTCTTTCTCTTTCATTCTTGAGTTGAACTAGTCTTTGCTAGCTTGTCTCTTGCTTATTCAACTAGACTTTTAGCACTTATTTTGCAGCTCTTATTATATTTTACATGCTAATATATATCATTGATTGTTGTTGCAATTAGGGACAACAATCTTAACCTGCTTTTCCACCTAACATATTGCATTGTGTACTTGGTTTTCCTTGTGTCTCGAGCAAGTATTCTCTCTTGACAGGTCACTCAAAGCTTTGGCAACCTCAAACAACTCTCAAACTCATTTCCAAGTTCCATTTTCCATCTATAAACTTGACCTTTAGGGGAATCCATTCATACATCTCATTTTTCGTCTCAATCCCCCTAGGGTCACTGAGAATCCCGCCTTGAGGTGACTACCTCACCTCTAAAGTGACTAGAACACCTGCCTAAGGTGATAGTTGGTAGGTTCTCTCTAAGTTGTCACCATTTTTGTGGTTGGGTCGGGATTTTCCCAACCTACAACTTGTGCGATAACATTTTGGCATCATTGCCAGGGAGGATTTTGAATCCTCTTCCAAACCCTGACGTCTCTTTAGCAAGCTATCCCAAATCATTTACCCTAGATTTCCTACTGACTCAACCGAAGGGGCTTTCCCTTTTCACCTTTCTTGATGAGATCCTCTTGAAACTCATCTGACGACTCCACCTTCCCATAATGCTTCCTTTTCCAATCATTTTCCCCCTGAGAGGTTTAAAACTTCTAAGGTATACCAAAGAATGCCTCCCCTCAAGTATCCTGTTGTCAAAACCCCCTTCCATGGTACTTTTCCCCTTACTCCAATGGCTCACTCTTGGGAAAAATACCTTTACAACCCCCTTAACATGGCCACCATCCAGGGATACCCCAACGCAATGCTAAAAGATTCAAACAAGTGGTTGCCAAGGATCCCAGGAAATAACGTAGTGATTGTTGAGGATCACCTTTACATCATGGGCCAGGACAAGGACAATGCAAGTATTGAACATGAGGGTGTAGCCATGAAGTTGTTTGCTTCATATTTTACTGAAGAAGCTCTTGATTGGCTCAGAGGCCTTCCTTACAATCATCTCACATCTTATGAAGATTATGGGTCGTTTGACTACTATAGAGAGGAATCAATATGCTCCCAGACCTCATTTGTTAAGACAACATAGAGATTCCACGGGTTGGAAACCAATGCCTCAATAGGATGCAAAGGCCTCAGATGCTTTGAAACTAGTTGTGATGGTTGACACAAAAGCTTGGTGCCTTCCATGCCAAGAACCTCACAAAGAAAATGAATATCCCCAATGAGATGAAGATTATCCCGATGGTATGAATTTCATGGATATGATCTGTGTTTTCCAAGATGAATAAGTTACATAAGAACATATCAATGAAGCTAGAATATGGGGGGAAAGAGAGGGGAGACTCGGGGCCTTGAAACAGTTAACAAATGATCAAAAGAAAGAGTTGAGAAGGAGGAGGGAATATTTGATCTACACTAGAAGAAATAAATCTTCAACCCCTCCATCACAACAAGACACTCCTATTCCATCAACAGAGAAGGTGGCCTCACCACCTCCACCTCCACCTCTAATGCATGAGTTGATTCCTAATCCATCTCCCACATATGAGATTCAGTTGAATATTGATGTTGCATCCATGTTTGGAAAACTGAATATGATGGTCCAGTGATAGAAATGTGCAAGATCATTTCTGTGAAAAGGGAAATATTAAAGATATTATAGGTATTGACCGAGAAGGAAGACCCTCCTATCATTTTGAACATTATGTACCTCAATTGGAAAATGGACAATCATCCTCCCTTCTATCTTTATTTAGGCATGAATGGCCTCCACTTGAACAATTGTATGCTTGATTTAGGGGCCTTGAATAATTTCATGTCATTTAAGGTGATGGAACAACTTGGTTTGAAGACAAACCGACCCTATGGTAATGTATGTGGTATTGATTCTAAAAGGGTCAAGGTTTATAGGTTATGTGAGGATGTTGAGGGCTTTCTAATTGATTTTCCACATATCATCCTCCTCATGGACATAGTAGTAATCGATGTTTTGGATGCCTGGGGTATGCTCTTATAGAGGAGTTGATCTACTGCCCTTAGGGGCTTCCTTAGCATGGAATTTACCCATGCACACATCCCCATGGGATATGGAACCTTTGAGATATTATACAGTCTAGAGAGAGATGATAGGCATGTAATGGATCCTAAGGGTCCTGATTACATCAGTGAATGTGACCTCAATATATGATAGAGTATGATCCATCTGAGATACCTTTCATGCAGGAAGACTCCATAGATATTCTCACCTCGAGGATAGATGAATAAAAAGAGAAACTTGCAAAGTACCAAGGGAAACATCCAAGGTATATCCAAGTTTTGAAGAAATAAGATGAAGAACGTGAAGCAACCATCAAAAGGATGGTCGACATAGAGCATCCTTCCTATCCATACATTGAGGATGTATGTTGCATCAATTTTAGTGAAGGAATTCTTGCTCTCATGTGGGATAAGAGAAAAAGAAAGCCTGGGTATGACCAGAGAGATGACAACTCTTGGCTTGGCCCTTACATCATCAAGAAGAAGTTCGATAAAGAAAAGTACTATTTGACAGCCTTGGATGGGAGAAAGATGTCATTATGAGTGGATGGGTCTCTTCTCCAACCTTATGTTCAAGTCACATGAATTCTTCAAGTCCCATGCCCTAGGTAAGTAGGTAGGCCATCATTATTTCCTTGCATTTGCATCTTGATTGCTCATATTAGTTTAGATGCATTTAATTTTTCATTTTTCTCTGCTTGCATATTGATTTCATGCTTAGTTTAGAAATTTTTGAAAAAATGCTAAAATTTTATTTTCTAGATTAGTTTTTATTTTTGGATTCTTATATATATGGGCGAAGGGTGATAGAACCACCCTAGACTTGATGGTTTTTGTTTCAGTGTAGGCACAAGTCCACTAGGAGATGTTGTTGTTCTCATGCACTCTATGGCAAGCACATGTCCCCCATTAGGAGCCAGATGTTATCCCCATTTTATGGGATAGCTAAGGATATCATGTCTTGAGGCCCTTAGGTTGTAGAGATGGAGTGCCAAGAGACTACATGAACAACAGTGTCCAATTGCACATACAGAAACCTGCTCTATCACCACATTCTAATCCATTGTTAGCGCATCCACCACACAAACTATCTCTTGGAAGGTAGATGGGTCTTGCTTCATGCGGTACAAGTCAGATATTATGGTAGGTAATCACCCTAATATTTAAGGAATTTAAGCATGTTGTATTGAAGCTACTTTTGATTATAGAACACCTACTTGGACATTATGATTTTGACCATGTTTCACCTTGGTGAGTGTCATAGATTTCCTAGTAAATGGCCAAACTTTGGGAAAGGTTTACAATTGGGGGTCCCTTGAGGGGTTATCGTACCATTCCCGACCATACATACCAATTTTTGCTTGTTACATTCCCATCATATTTCCCTCTTCTAGGTCTTTTGACTTTAGTGAACCAAGAAGGGCATGCACCTCACTTCATGGGAACAAGAGGTTGAAGTCCTAGAGGGATTGTTGTTGGATAAAAAGATAAAATCCTAGATATTAACCTTCTAGATGCTTCACCCAGGGATCCTTGAGAAAGCAATGAAACGCTTCTCTGTAAGAAAAGGGGGACCTACAAGAATAAATGATAATGAATGCTTAAGGGTTTAGTTGGAGGATAGGAGGGCTCATCACGATCCGGCCTATCATGATCATGGGTATTTAGTGGTATGACATTACCATCATCTGGTCACCAAGCCAGGGTAGTCGCTCTCAGTTACACAACTGAGGGAAAGGGGGTCTCATCACGAGTCAGCCTTCTCACTTCCGCAAGGTATTTGTGAGTGAAACTATCATTATCTAGACACCACGCCAAGACAATGGCCTTCAACTCATTCCCTAAAACATGAAATAAATAAAGAATGGTAAGAAGATGGGTTTGGAAAAAATGCATTACAAACTAAGGTGCCACACACCCTCTAGAAAGGCACCCATGAATGAGATAATATGAGCCCTTATATGTCATGAAACTCAATGACCTATGAAGTCTAAACCCCTTTCACCTCACCATCCATTGCATGACCTTTAAATGCCATCCTTGGGAGAATACCCTACTTGAGGGCTTTGGTTTACCCGATATGATTCCTATGACACCCCTCCCATAATTAAACCCGATCAATTGTATAGGGTTTTGAGCATTTGTTTAATTTTGATGAAGTAGTTTTGATGCACATGTTTAGGTGCCTTGCTTATTAGATGCGGTTTAAACTTATCATGATATCTTTGAATTGAGATCTTTGGAGGGCGTACCCTTTTGTTTTGTAGGACCTTGCTTGGTGGACAATTTTGGAAGAACAATCCTAGCTTGGGCTTCCATGGGGCAAGAAGCCCATCGGATGGATACGTAGGGCCCACATGTCAGATCATTATGACTTGCCTTTGGAGGCCTAGAAGACAACGTGGAAGACATGACCTAGCCCTCACACGCTAAATGTTTTTCCTAGGAGAGGTAAAACGTCACTTATGGAGGCTTGACGTCACCTAAAGGGATAGGGTTTGGTGGTGAAGGTGTTGTTAGATGACATGTGGCACGTTTTGAAGGAAGGAGACTTGAAGGCCATCAAGAGAAGACTTGTATGAGTGACAAGTGGCCTTTGGAGGCCTAGTCATGCATCTACTACCCCAACGACTTCTTAAAAGTGCCAAAACGTTCCCTAAAGGGGTGATGTCACCTTGTTCTAGGGTTTCTTTTGTGTAAAAGTGAATTTTAAGATGAATTGTTTAATATTATTTTGATGCAAGGGGTAAGATCAGGGTTGTTGATATATAAATAAAGATCATGAAATCCCATTTTGAATCATAACTCTCCCATTGTGAAGAGCTAAGGACTAGAATTTTTACTACCTTCAATCTTTTTGTTCTCTTGTGCTATGGTATGATGATCTCTTTGGTTATGGACTACATGATGATGATGTGCTAGCTCTTGGAGGTATTTTATAGCTATTGTGGTGGTTTATCTTGGAATGTTATGGTTTATCTTGTTACTATTTGGATTAGTAAGGCATTTTACTTGTTGTTATCATTTGTAATTCAAGCTCAAGGTTGATTGTTGCTAAGGCTAGGTAGGGAGTATAAGTGCATACACCCCTACTTTAGCTCCACCATAAATTTAAGCATAGAATTATTGTTTTCAAGGGTTTTCTAAGAAAGTATAAGGACATACACCCCTTAGTTTAAACCTTAGCTAAAATGCTTTCCTTGGGGAATAAGAGGATTTATACCCCCAAGGAGGTAGTATCTCTAGCTCTTTACTTTTTGACCCCATTAACCCATTAATCAAAGGCACTAGTCGTTACATTGGAGAAATAAAACATTGCATTGGTAAACGTGAAAAGTTGAAGTGTTGAAGTTATCTCACTTAGATATTGTTCCTTGATCCTTAGGCTATCTTGCCTCATCGAGGTGTCCCCTTTCACCCACTAAAACTTGCTGCTGAAAAAAAACTAACCTACAGTCATTAGGGTTGCAAATATATAACCCTGTAAACCTAGATCACTCCTAAACTAACCCTAGAAATCAACTATAACTTCTCCCTAACAAACTACTAACCCTAGCGAACGTTTTGGGATAATTTAGTGTTATTTTTGTTGGTTGAATTTTCTATTATAAGGCTTGGTTTTCTACATCCACAAGGCTGATAAATATCACTACAATAAACTTTTTGTGACAACCTTGCTTTTATGCTAAAGTCTTGCTCTTTTATTCTTGAGTTGAACTAGTCTTTACTAGGTTGTCTCTTGCTTATTCAACTAGAATTTTAGCACTTATTTTGCAATCCTTATTATCATTTACATGCTGATATATATTAATGATTGTTGTTGCATTTAGGGACAACAAGATTAACTTGTTTTTCCACCTAACCTACTGCATTGTGTACTTGGTTTTCCTTGTGTCTCGGGAAGGTATTCTCTCTTGACGGGTCACTCAAATATTTGGCAACCTCAAACAACCCTCAGACTCATTTTCAAGATCCCTTTTCCATCTAGAAACTTGACCTTTAGCATCATCCATTCATACATCTCATTTTCTGTCTCAATCCCGGTCACCGGGATTCCCCCCTTGAGGTGACTACCTCACCTATAAAGTGACGGGAACACTTGCCTAAGGTGACCATGGGTAGTTTCTCTCTAAGTTGTCGCCATTTTGGTGGTTGGTTCAGGATTTTCCCAACCTAAAACTTGTGCGATAACAGTTCCTGAGGTCATAATTCCTCGAGTATTAGTTCTTGAGGTCAAATTTCCCCAGGACACAGTTCGTGATGTCATTGAGATCATAGTTTCTTTAGTCAAAGTTCCTAAGATCAAAGTTCCTCGGGTCATAGTTCATGAGGTTAAAGTTCTCAAGGTTAAATATGACCTAAGGAACTCTGACCTCAGGAACTATTAGTTCTTGATTTCCCAAGTTGAAATTTTCTCAAGTCATAGCTCCTCAGGTCATAGTTCCTTGCGTCAAAGTTCTTGAGGTCAAATTTTCTAAGGTCATAGTTCTTCAGGTTACAGTTCTTCGGGTAATATTTCCCAAGGACAAAGTTCCTCAAGTTAAAGTTCATCGGGTCATAGTTCCTAAGGTCAAATATAACCTAAGAAACTTTGACCTTATAAAATTTTACTGTTGCTTATGGAGCCTGATTGTCTTCATGATTTAGATGTTTGTTTCAGTTGTGCTTGGACCCCATTCCCTAATGGGGGGTGTGGGGGTTCTTTCCCCCCCACAACTGTCGCCAGGGGGGCCCTTGTAAAATATTGTAATTTCATAGTCAATCTGGACCATTCATTATAAGGTCGCAGATCTGACAGCAGAAGTTATTTTAGGGATTTTTTCCCTAGAAGGAAACCCTATTTTATGAGGGAATTGTATTGTGGCTGAGTATGAGTGTTATTATTGTATTTTGAGAGAGGATACTGTGAGATAAAGAAGAGGAAGTTACAACGAGTGTGTTGTAGTTTGTATCCCTTCATTTTGTTGGATAATAAAAAGGAAGGACCTGAAAATTTATCTAGTGGATGTAGCCCACACTGGGTGAACCACTTATATTTGTGTCTCTATTGTATTGTGTATCTTCTGTGTTTTATTTCCGCATTTGTTTTATTTTATTTCTCCGTGATCCTCTTTTTCTAACAATTGGTATCAAAGCAAAAGGTAACTCATAGGAAAAGAGTGTTCCTAGTTCGAGTGGGAGCAATGGAGGAAGATGGAAAGTTTAGGGTCGAGAAATCTAATGGCCAAAACCACCAGTTATGGAAGATGCAGATGGAATATTATTTATATCAGAAGGATCTATTCCTACCATTGGGTGGAATAGCAAAGATGTCGATGATCATGAAAGATGAAGAATGGGAGGTTCTCGGCAAAAAGGCACTAGTAACGATACGACTGAGCCTGGCAACGTCGGAGGATTTCAATATTTCAAAAGAAAAGACAACGAAGGAGTTGAAGGATGCATTGGCTAAACTGTATGAAAAACCCTCGACATCCAATAAGGTATTTCTAATGAAGAGATTATTTAATATGAATATGTCAGAAGGTGGGTCTGTTGCAGATCATTTAAATTAATTTAATATGATTACTAATCATCTAAGTTCTGTTAAAGTGGACTTTGATGATGAGGTCAAGGCTCTTCTAATCATGTTCTCGTTGCTAGAAAGTTGGAATGGCTCGTTCATGGTTTTAAGTAACTTTGTCTCTGGTTCAAACACTTTAAAATTTCATGATGTTGTCGGTGTTATCCTTAGTGAGGAAATGCGACGGAAAAACGCAGGTGAGACATCAGGTAATGCGTTGACTCTAGAGAACAAAGGAAGACAAAAGGATAGAAGAAAGGGCTCATGGAACCATGGGAATTCTAGGAAGGGAAGATCCAAATCTGGACTGGGAAAGATAGAGTGCTAGAAATGTGGGAAGAAAAGACATCTGAAGAAAGACTGCAAAGCTCCAAAGAAACAAAGAGATGGACAACAAGAGAAAAATCAAGAAACAAATGTAACGGGTGATGTTTTACAAGATGCTTTAATTCTTTCTGTAGATAATATTTTTGAGTATTGGGTAGTAGATTCATGGGCTTCATTTCATGCAACACCCCACAAGAAACATTTTCTATATTGTGTTCAAGGTGATTTTGGACAGGTTCTTTTGGGTGATGATGCACCATGCAAAATTGTTGGAATGGGTAAGGTACAAATAAAGCAAAAGAATGTAAACCAATGGTTATTGAAATAGGTAAGACATGTACCAAATCTAAGGAAAAATCTAATTTCAACGGGGCAGTTGGCAAGTGAAGGTTTTATACCTATATTTATAGATAAGGCGTGGAAGGTCACCAAAGGATCATTGGTGATAGCAAAAGGAGAGAAGGTAGGTACATTTTATTTATGTACTGGTAATACTGATTCTTCTACCTCTTTAGCTTCTACAGGAGCAGATACAACATTATGGCATCATAGGCTTGAACACATGAGTGCGAAGGGGATGCAGATACTTCACAAAATAAATTTGTTTCCAGATATTAAACAAATTGATTTGGATTTCTATGAGCACTATGTTTATGGAAAACAGAAGAGAGTCGGATTTCTCAGAGTAGAAAAGGTAAAGAAGAATGAAAGGTTATAGATTTTGCATACAAAGGTATGGGGACCAGCTCAGG
>JASDQU010735823.1:51183-61554 GCA_032191745.1 Picea mariana | reverse complement strand
AATTTTTTCCACGCTTCTCCAATCTGTGAGTTCCAAACAATACCTGCAGTGGATGATAAGAGACAAACAACTATCTCTTACTCTAATGGATTAGACAAAATCGATCTATCTATGAAAGATTAAAACAAGCATAGACAAGTACATGTAAAAACATACTAGAAGTAAATAGGCCAAGTATATTGATGAGAACTTTAAAAATAAACTTACAACCTTCATATGATGTTGCAAAAGCCTCTCCAAGTCCTCCTCGCCCAAACCATTGCTCGAAATATCCACGATCAAAATAACAATGCTTTGTTGATTATTTCTTCCTCCTTTGTTCACCATGAGAATGCCTCCATTTATAGGCTTTGAGAGGCTCAGCCACCTTGGTTATATTTTGGATTAGTTGAGGATATGACTCCATCAGTTGTGATATCTCCCTTAGATGCAGCCTGAGGGTTAGAATCAAGCCAAACCAACTCGATCCATCCATTGTTGTCCTTAGAGAAAAGGGGGATTTSTTCCAAGATTTTCTCGACCAATTCAGTGCTCCCTTACAATGGGTAATAGAGCGCTACAACACTCCCTACTAGATAGGCAAAGAGTGCTAGCGCTCCCTGCATATGAGCAGAGGAGCGTTGATCTTCCAAAAGTTGATAAGATGATCAATTCCCATAATAAAACACATTGTTTTGACTGTCAAATCATTGGGCTTCTTCTTCTAACATGTTTTAGGGGTTGTATCAAGTGTTTTCATGGTGTTGTTCATGATGTGACACTTACGTGACAATAATGTGACACTTATGAAACTTGCAACAAAAGTGAGACACTTACGACAATGAGAATGTGACATTATTGAAGTGAGAAATTTTGATGTGTAACAGTGTTGTCAGCGGTAGTGAATATGAAAGGTTGTGCACAGGTTAGGTACCTTCATTAGCCTGGCAAGCCTGAAAGACGTCAAACAACAAGTCGAGGTAGCTGTTGAGAAGCATATGCATGTGAAGTTGCTCTTACATGTCCCAATGCATGTAAAACATAAGGTCCAGGTATTCTGGTGAGAGACAACAAGTGGAGCACGGTCCCTGATCCAGAGCAATGGAAGGAGGAGGGAGAGTCTCTTCATGGTGTACCTCCAACGAGATTTCTTCCTCAATTATGCATGTGGCCCAATCTTAGGTAGCAAATCCATTAGGGGTGGAGCAACCAGCGAGGGGTAGCAGGTCTTGGGGGTCGGGGATAATATACAAAAGGGAAAGTGGTGGGATTTGAACCGACATTGTTCATATTTCCTCTTCCACAATGGCCATTGGAGGTTCTTCTCCCGCTTTGTCATGGTGGACCAGAGGATTTGGGGGAAACTAGGAAAATCAGTGAAGCCTTCTCTCTCGGGATACAAAATTGTAATACAAAGGCCCTCTCTTAGGATTTCCACATTCCCGTGGAATGACTGTGCATGTAATCAAGACACTTAGTAGGCGTAGTTCTTGCAAGAAGGGGAGAAAAATGATAGGAGAGGCACAGACTGTGCCAAAATGTGAGAGCTGGTTTGAATCCAAGTGACAAGAGCCATAGCTTACCCGATGTAAATGGAGAGGTGTCGTAGGAAATGAAGGGACCTGATGTTGTAGGTAATTTACAGCCTACAGGAGATGAGCTCCCTTAGGTTCTTCCTATACCTAAGACAAGAACATATATAGGAACAAAGGATGCTTCTAAACTTGATGATATGTCATAACATACCAATATATGAATTCTCTATCAATGAACACACAAACTTTCATGAACAATCAATTAGAGGGAAACATCCAACATATCTTCTATTAATCAAGTAAGCAATATCAAAACTTACAGGTGTAAACTGAAGAGATGTCTTTCTTCCAAGCTCCTTTCCCAAGCTTTTCCACCAAAACACTAGAGTAACCTTGCTAGTTCTTTCTCCCCCATTTTCCCATGGAAATGGATTGTTTCTTATAGGGCTTTAGAGATAACGCCATATGGTTAATAGGATAAGATCCTYGGGCTCATAATGTAATCCTTCTCAAGACTAAACCCTGAGAAATCAGAGTAATGTCTCATCCATTGCARCCAAGTCCAAAAAATGGAGTGTCTAGGCTCRGTTGCGACCTAAGCACTCAGATAGAGCGACCTAGTCACAACTTGGAAGTCCMGAAAGGGCGATCGACCCTTTCAGTCATAGTCTTGAGGAAGGACAAGTGCAACAGAAGGGAAATTAGGCTATAAACTCTGGGGGAAAATGATGAAAGTGGATGAATTGGGTAGGTGACCTCTAGGAGATGGTGTCCCAAGGGTTAGGGGTTAATAACGCTATAACAGATTCCCCCTAAATTGTGAAGTCATAAGAGGTGTCTGATGGCTGAAATACTTTACCAATAAAAGGCGTAGATTTGTGGACAAAGAATATTCATCGAAAATAAATTGATGAAGTGTGAGAACCAAGTGCACATAAATTATTATTAATATTCATGGAAAATAAAGTAATTAAGTGTGAGAATCCACCTCACATTTGGGAAGGTGGAGGATCTCATGGATGGTTGAAATATTTCCTCCTTAAAATCCTTGAGAGATATTTCCTCCCCAAAATCCTTAAGAGATATTTTCTCCCTAAATATCTTAGAGATCCCTTTCTTAGTGGATCTGATGAGATATCCTCTCCATGGTGGTTAAGACTCCAAATCCTATATAATGAGAGATTTCCATGGAAGAGGGGGAGATGGAGATTGAGAATTACACCAAAATTATGATCCCATAAGTGATATGCCATTGAAGCATAATCAATGTAGATTATTTGATCAAAGGGGTTGGACAAGGAGAGATGGAAGAGGCTGTTGCACCTCCATCAAAGGATTGTAAGCGCCTTTTACTTGTTCTCATTAATAATCAATGCTTGACCTATTTCTTTCAAATTTATGTTTGTTCCACATGAATTTGTCTTCAACAGATAGATCCATATTTGAGATAATCTCAATAGAATAGGAAGTTCTTTGTTTCTTTGTTTGTTTTACAGGGCCTATCGTGGAGCTCAGGATTGGAGCTTAGCTTGGATCTTGCGAGGAAAAATGTCGTTAAAAGGGTACATATCCATATTCTTCCTTTTCACATATTAGCTTAATTATATCTAAAAAGGATGTCAGTTTCCATGTTAAGCACTTTTCTATCTTGGCCTTAGGAGTCTAGAGACCAAGAGGGAATCCGCTTGTCTGCAGGAGGATTCACCTGTAACAGAAATTGGCGACTCCACTGGGGAAGGAATCCTATTGTCTTTAATTGGTTTTTACATGCCATTTTACCACCTTTCATATCAATTTTTATGTGTGTTTATGATCCATTAGCCTTCTCTTACCTTCACTAGCATTTTCACCATTTTTTATGCATTTTGGGTGAATTTTTTGCAATTTTTTGGCTCTTTTTTTGAGCTTATGGGAGTACCAACGCCCCCCTGTAGGACATATCAGAGAATTTTTCTATCATCAGCACTCCCCTATAGTTATTAGAGAATATTGTAGTGCTCTATACCCTTGAGACAGGGAGCGCTAGTCTCTGTTTTGGAGGTTTTTTGCCCTTTTCTGCTCAAATTTTTTCAGCCTGTTTTGTGGAAGTCTTTACCCAGTCTTTGTGGATGGTTTGTGAAGTTATTTGGATTGGTTCTTGATGGTTATTTATTCTTGTCACTCTATTTTTTCTTGATTAGAGCTTGAAGCCTCTTTTAGAAACGTAAAATTGTCTTTTCTAGTTGTGTTTTTGTCGAGACAATTTTGAGTGTTTTCTCTTTGTCCCTATCGTTTCTTAGATTCTTCTCTACATTTCATTGTACTCCTTGGATGCTTGTTGGTTTTAGGATCCTTTAGTGAGTTCTTGTTAGAACAAGATTCTACTTGTTTTCTTTTAGTTCTCATTGTTTTGAATGCATTCTTGCTTTTGGGTCATGAAACTAGATTGCATTTGAAGTAGCGGAATTGCATGTTTTTTGACATTTTGGGACATTGTGCATCTAGAATGATGAATGTTTTCTCCTTCTCGTAGCATAGATTTCATCAAAATGAAAATATTGCATATTCATCTTTTTGCATAACGTTCGAGTTGGTCAAAACACCATATTGTCCATGCCATTTTCCTTTTGAGTAACAACAGCCTTTAAAAATCAAACACTAAACTAAAAATTGATTAGAAATTTTTACATTTTTTGGTAGAAAACCTACAATAGATTAGTTGTAAGGATTTGGAATAGGTGTGAAAGATAAATTTCCAAAGCTGAAACCAAACATAGGATCTTGTGTTAGGGAGCAGTGAAATCCAATTGCTGCATTTTGTCTTGGGAAGCCCTTCTCACACAAGGGTCAATAACGAAGTCACATTAAGACTAGCAAAGTTACTCACCCTGCTCTGTTGGTCTTGGTGTAGAGATTGTGCGTATTATGGGGGTCTCTTGAAGGTATACCCATAATGATGAGTGGAAGCCTTTCAAGTTGATTTCGGGCTAGATACCCTGCCCTTGCACGTGGATCGGACTGTTGATTGTTTCCCTAGGCATCATTGTTGTAGTTGGTAACCTTAGTGGCCTATCTCTTTAGGGTATTTACACAAGGTGACTGTGGAGGGGCAAGTCTTCACAGTACCTGTAATCGACGTTGGCCAGACTCACTCGAGCTCCTTGGAGGGTATACCCACGATTATGTTTGGGAGCTTGCACCAGGGTGTAAGTCCGTTAAGCAGGTCGTCAACATAAATTTTCCACCCACTCTATCTCATCCCCTTCTTACTTTGTTCCCGCGATGTTGGATTTCATCACCAACTAGTGTGCTCATTGTGAGAAGGTTTTGTTTGCTTCCTTTCTTACTAGATTTTTAGCGTGTGTTGTTTGTTCTCCCTAGCAGAATCTAGATTGGATCTTCATTTTAATGGTGTCAGTTCCCAGAATGACCAATGAAGGAACCCCTTTTCCAGGGGAACCCTTTGTTTTTCCTTGTTACGAAAATGTTGGTCCTCCTTACATCGCTACTTTGAACCTTCCAGGTCTCACAATTGGGTTACCTGTATGGTTTTTTTCCACTCCGGTGATCTTGAATGCAGGTGCTTCATATGTAAGCACATTGCCCCCACATCAACCTCATGTCGAACTTTCTCCTTCTTCATCCGTCAGGTCAACTTCTATTTCTCCTTATTTGCCTAGTGAAATCTCTCAAGGGAGTAGCCAGATTGATAAGAAGAAGAAAAAACAAACAGAGAAGAAGAACCAGAAAGGGACCAAGCCTCCAAATACATCAAATGTTGGATCTAAGGAACCAACTATTGTTAATAGTACTGGGAGTGTTGATAAGGTAGATAAGGTTAAAACGAAGAATCTGAAACCCAAATTCCCTTGCAGTCTTTGTAAGGGTGACCATTTTCTGAGGGATTTCCCTGGTATTCCCAAGGTCTTAGAAATGTGGTCTTCCACGTCACCGGCCCCTGCTGGTCATGCCGGTGATACCCCGTCAACTAGTGATGTTATGGTTGGTAAGAAGAAGACAACTGTCAAATTCACTTGTATGTTATGCAAAGGTGATCAGTATTCTCACCTTTGTCCTTGCATGGATGAGGCTTCTTCTCTTTTGGAAAAACTTCAACTTCCAAAAGGTTATCATAAGATTTCTCCCAACCCATCGTTAGTTGATGGACTGGTCAAACTGGTTCCATCCCCGGTCAATCTGGTTGATCAAGTGGTCAAAATAGTTTCATCCTCGGTTGAACCACTCACCAAAGTAGTTGATCCAGTTTTGTCATCGATTAGCCCCACTTTTCATCTGGAAAGTGAAACCCAAGTGACTGATCCAGTCCCACCATCAGTCGATTCCACTCCTCCTCTGACGAGTGCCAAAGTGGTTGCTCCAGTTACTTCATCGGTCAATCCCACTCCTCCTCTGATGAGTGCTAAAGTGGTTTCTCTGATTACATCATCGATCAATCCCACTCTTCCTCTGACGAGTGCCAAAGTGGTTGCTCCGGTTACATCATCGTTCAATCCCACTCTTCCTTTGAAGAGTGCCAAGGTGGTCGATCTGATCTCATCATCGATCGATCCTACTCTCCCGCTAGAAAGTAAACCCGGTTTTGCCCATGTTTTTCTCGTAGATACATGATCTATCATGCCGGGGGGCATTCCTCCTTCTCTTGCGAAAACCCTTCCAAGTAATGAGGCCATCCTTTTTTATTAGGGTGTGATAACTAAACCTCGACTCCCCTCTCAAATTCCTTTCAAGATTATAGTACAAGTTTTTGGTCGGGTTGTTCCTCAGACATTAATAGACAAAGGTTCATCCGTTAGTATTTTGTCCTCTATTGCTTGGCAAGCTTTGGGTTATCCTAAGCTTGTGCCGGTTACCCAAACTCTGTTCTCTTTTAACAGAAGAACCAGTCACCCCTTAGGGATCCTTCCTCAGTTTCCCATAACTTTGGGAGGCAAAATAGTCTTTATTGATGTTATGGTAGTCCAGGACCCCTTGGATTTCGATTTACTCCTTGGGCAAGATTATGCCTATGCCATGAAAGCTATTGTGTCCACTCTTTTTCATGTGATATCTTTCCCGCATGATGGAAGAATGGTGACTATTGATCAACTTTTGTTTGTTGGCCCTGACTTGACCATCAACCCAATAACCTCCCTAAATGGGTCTTATATGCATTTGGTATCACCCCTGCCACAGGTCAATTATGTGGCATTGTCTCCCATGCCTTCAGCTACCGATGAATATTACTTGGATCCGATAGTTGACATGGTGATCTCTTTGGTAGGGCTATTGGAGCCTAATATCCTTACCCCTGTCGCGACCCTCGACATGTGTTCCTTCTAGAGCATTCTTCTTCCATCTAGTGAATATATCTTGGAATCCATGACCGAGTTTTGTCCCTTGACATGGTGTCCTTCCAGAGAATTATCTTGTTGGAAGCCTTGATCAAGAAGGGACCAAGAGCACATTTTTCCTCTCTGTGGCAAGCTCATTAAAAAATGAAACAGAAGCTACGAGCATAGTTTTTCCTCTCTGTGGCAAGCTCGTTAAAAAATGAAACAGAGGTTATGCGCATAGTTTTTCTTTTCTGTAGCAAGCTCATTAAAAAATGAAACAGAAATCCAGGGATTGAACCCAGAGCCTTGAGCATAGTTCTTTTCCTGTGTCAAGCTAGTTAAAAAATGAAATAGTCACCTCTACTGTCAGGTCGATTCTTTCGCTAGATCTCGTAGATGTCGAGTCAAGTCTTTCCTTAGATCTCGTATTTGAACCTTCTTTTCACCCACCTGCATCCTTTTTCTCCATCTAGTAAAGAAATTTGTGACAAGCTCAAAGTCGGTGAATGAATTGAAGCTTGGGGGGCATGTCTCCAGCCTTTTGATGATCATTCTGGAGTTAAGCCACTAGCTTTTCAAGCTAGGGGCAGAGTGTCGAGCTGAGTCTTTATTCTTTATCGTGCTCGAAAAAACATGAGAATGTAATCGAGTAGAATTTTATCACTTTTTCGGACTCGTAGAGGTTATACGAAGAAGGAACCCCCTGGAGTCTTCTTTAAGCTCTTTTCAGACTCTCTAAACATGAAAATATTGTCGAGTGATCTTGCTTCCTTTCCCACTCGTTAAAAGGTTTGAAAGGGCGTATTTCGAGTGGTATTTTATCTCTTTTTCGGCCTCACGAAACTAACATTACACAAAAGGACAACATTTGAGTCGTCTTTAAGTTCTTTTCAGACTCTCTAAATATGAAAAATCACCGATTTTGCCTTCTCTGGACTTGTTAAACAAACATACATTGAAGGACCCATATGGGACTGAACCCTTACTTATTCAAGTTCGCTAAACAAAGGAAGAGGGACTTACTGAAGGTGAGTTATATCGAGCATGTGTTACCCTCCTCAAGCTCGTTAAATTTAAAAGAGGTACTCATCTATCTGGATGGGGGGGAAATTGAAGGAAGCAAGCCAAGCAGTTTTTGAAAACACTACCAGTAGCTCTTATGGTCGCCCTTGAACATGACACTTTGTCTTTGCACGCATTTTAATCCGCTGAACCTCTGCACTGATCCAATCCTCTGAGTTTCTTTTACTCCTTTGGGTCACCTGACAAAAGTCAAAACATCCACTGCATCATCAAGTTTTGGTCCATGTCACGTTTTTGTTGTTGTGCCTCAGTGTACTGAGCTTCCAGCTTAACAACTGTGACGTAAATCCAATCTTGTATTATGATGAGCCAGCCTCGTGTTGTGATGATGATGATGTATCAGTTTTTATACTAATACATATTGATGCAGATGATGGTGGCATTCCTTTGAGAATGACGATGCTGCCGATGAAGAAAACTTTCGATGATTTATAGATACGCCAGTCAGTGTTCCAAGATGATATTGATGATGCTATCCTCTCACCCACTTGATGTTGTTGATGATGTTGTCCTCTCCCTCTCACATGATGCTACTGAAGAATACCCTTCTTGTTAAGGGGGACTATTGAAATAATGTAACTGCAAAGAGTATTCTTATTATTATTCATAAGATCAATCCCCATTGTGGATTGATCATGTCGGTTATTGTAATAGGACCAAATCCCCTTTTGTAGATTGGTCAAAAGACAATTGTAATAGGCAGAATAAGAAGTCAGCCCCAACAGATATTAAAGAGGCCCATAAATATAATAAAGGTGGGTTTACCCACCCAATTTGAGAAGTCGGCCCTGCCAGTGAAGAGACACTTCATAGGTGCCAGACTTGTATAAATAAAGGAGGCTAGCGCCTCACTTAGATACAACTCACTTGCTCATTTTGAGAGACAAGTTCGGATCTGCTGCTGGAGAAGAAGGAGAGAGAGAGTGGCGTATATCTGGGAGAGGACTTTTTGTATTAGTCTAAGAGATCTCTTGGCATTGTATTGGCTATCTATATTAAGGAAGTTTTGCTGGGTTTTCTTCCCCTAGAGTGTTTCCCAGGATAAATGTTGTGTCTCTTGTGATTGTGTATTTCTCAGTGATCTTGGATTATGCTATTTTTATCTAATGAAATGAAAACATCTATAATAATGGCTTAAACATTAACATGGTTTCAGAGCCAAGTGAAGGAAGAATATTTCACAAGTGAAAAACGTTACTGTTGTCATACATGAAAATTAGGGATTTTTATGGTGAAGCTTTTCAGCCCCAAAACCATCTAGAAAAGTGCGCCCTCCCCTAAGGATCAGTTTGGCACCTTCAGCGCACCTTTTCAGTGGCTAGATCCCCCGGAAAGTGAAACCCTAGTTTCACAAAGTACCAGAAAACCAGAAAACTAGAGTACCAGAAGTACCAGAGTATCAGAAGTACCAAAAAACCAGAAGCACCAGTCCAGAAATCCGCAGATCAAGTTTGAGGGGGTAAAAGTTGGATTTTCATAAATCTGACTACACCAGCTAACTCGCCTCAGCTCAGCGCATCTATCCCCTGGATCAGAATTTCAAAATTTGAAGTTTGAAAAATTAGGGTTTCCTCATAAAACACTAAGTTGCAGTTGCAGTACCAGTTGCAGTTGCATCCGTACTACCAGTTGCAATCACCCTTGAAGTTTTTAAAGAGTTGGTAATGATTACCACTGCTGCCAGATGGTGCCACCACCTGCAAATGCTATTAGAGGTATGTACTCACATATGTTTAAATGGTTAAACTTTAAAGAGTATTTGCAGGAGAAGGGATCTCTTACCATAGATCCAGAAGGATCTCAAGATCCAACACATTCAGAGGAATGATGCAACCCAGGTGTGATTATTCTTATATGCATCTATTTGTCATGACATTATCTTGATCAGTGTTTCATGTTGAAGCTATGATCAAATTATTAGAAGGATTAAAAGTTGATCATAGAGCTTATCCTCTAACCTAACCTTTTGTCAAGATAGCATATTGTCTTAGTACAACAAACAGGTTGGAGAAAGTACTCGTCATCTTGAGTGAAGGAGACTTGGAAGAAAAGAAAGCACTCATTCCCGAAGACAAGGCTCCAGGTTTGATTAAATCAAGTTGATAAGATTCAAAGGTACACATGACAAGTTGATGACTATAGTTGAGATAACAGTCTTTGTAAAGTATTATACCTAATAGCATGTGAGCATATAGAGGTATATGCTTAGCATGATACAAATAACACCTCCTCTAGGAGAAACCTCATGTGTTAGTTCCAGGTTGCCATGGAAGAATGCTTGGTCACAACACTATGAGAGTGTTGACCTCATTTTGTATTGTATTCCTTACCTTTAATCTTTGCTTCAGATAAATTATAAGTGATAGCTCTAAAGGAGATACTGTGATGATTGTTCGTGCTATTGCTTTATATTATTAGAAGGATATTATTCTTGCTTGTTGTTTTGTTGACCTTGCTTCAGG